>JAPSGF010000045.1:3052869-3322050 GCA_035772895.1 Perdix hodgsoniae | reverse complement strand
AAGGGGTCATATAAGCTTCTATTAACAAGGGGTCATATAAGCTTCTATTAACAATGTGTCCTTCTATTTATGTGTTTATATTCTGTCCACAGAAAATATGATGCTGGACTGATGATGGCTTAGGACAACGTTCTGGCATGAAGACAGCTACAAAGCACAAAATACAGGAAAAAAAAAAAAAAAAGAAAAAGAACTCAGAAAGAAACAAGAAAAAAACAGCATTCTCTTGGTATCAACGAGAAGCTCTTTATTTTTCCTCAAGTTTTCTTTTCTAAGAAAAAAAAAATTAACTAAGACATTTGCTGAAATGAGACAAACTTTCTCTTCAGGTGACAATATTCAAGCAAGCATGTTGTTTTATTAAATTTAAAGAAAAATAGAGAAATTTGGATTTGGATACAGTATCAGGAGAACTGAGAAACTGTGAATTTTCCAAGAAAAAAAACAAAAACAAACTCCTTAAAACTGTGAACTGAGAAATAGATGAAAATACCACTTAACCCCCTGATTACACCCTGTGCATTCTTTAGAAGACAACATCATCTTTGCTAATTCTATGATATTAGGGAATGGTTTACAAAGTATCTTTTATTATAATCTTTTAAGACAAAAGAAATATTTAATTAGCTGTGATTTTGACATTTCTGTTCAGAAGTCTTCTTGCACCCTCTGTTTTTAGATAGCATGGATGTATTTGCAGCCAACAGTCAAGGGCAGGAGAGATCTCTTTCCTTAATAATCTTTTTATTCGCCACACCCTATAAAACCCTTGCAGGGAAAAGGAATCAACACCACTACCATATCCCGATCGATACCTACAGCCTAACAGGCAGTAATTATCAAAATAAAGAGGAAATCCCATATTGGGCTACATACCTAACCCATTAATCAAAACAACAGAGAATATCTGTGGCACCGCGTTTCTGCAATAGCACAAAGCATGCCTCCTTGGGTTACACTTTGAACAGGCTATAATCAAAAGAAGAGAAGCACGACTAACTAAGCCCCAGGAAGCCGCATTGTCCCTTTAACCCGCCGTATTCCCCATTTCCCATTAGTACTTAACATTTTTCACTATGTTGTGACTGCTATTATTTCATTTAACACTGGTTAATCTCTATCGGAGGTATACGGAAACCCTCTAGATGATAAGATTGGACGGGCTCCAGCGCTGGCAGGTTCCGAGCTTGCGGGGCGTTCCGTCACGGGGACCGCCTGCCAAGCTGCTCGCGGATCAGCCTCTCGCTCAGCTCCCATAGGGCCGTGGCCATCAGCTCGTTGCGAGCCTCGACCGAGGGCAGGCAGCGGCAGCAGTTGTTGAAGTACATCCCACCCAGCCCTTCCAGCTCGGCGGCCGTCGCGCAGTACACAGTCGTGGCAGCTCCTTGTTGCTGAAATGACAAAAAAAAAAAAAAAAAAAGAAAGAAAAAAAATCATATATATATATATATATATACACGTGCATAAATGTAGGTATATTTATATAGAGAGAAATACAGGTATTTTTATTGCTGTCAATTTGCTTGCAGCCTGTCGGAGATGTGCATCTTCAGGAGAGCATCGGTAAACGCACTGCAACCAAAGCATTGCTAAGGATGCTGCCTGTCTGCCTGCCAGCCACTTACCTACATCGCACCCTAATGAGAAGTTATTTTCCTTTTTATTTGCTCTTAGAGTGAAAGAAATAATCCAGAATCTCATCACCTGATCTCTGCTCTTTTGCTATTTTTCAACAAACCCTGGCAGGTACTGAAAAAAAAACCCTAAAACCCAAAAAAGCCGATCCAAGAAACCAGAAAAGTTGATCCAAGTTTCAAAGCAGCACCCTTCCAACCTCCAAACAGGCACCGCCATTTCCTAACCCTGACAAGCATTTCAAACTGACGGGTGCATCTAATTTGGTGGGTTGGTTTTTTTAAAGCCTCTCGTACAAAATTAACCTGGGCACTCCAATTAAGACCTATCACGTAAAGTACAATCGGGCTTTGTGCCAAACTGGCCCATCTATCTCTGATCAGTGGTTTTGCTGTGGCCATTGTCATCACTGCTGTGCAAGTATGTTTATCTGCCAGTTCTGCACAGACAAGAGCCTTTCCAGTGTGTTTTTTTTTTTTTTTTTCTCTAATAATCATTTTTTCATGTCTTCTAATGCTTTTAAGAAGCAGGTATATTAGATGCTTCTGTGCAGCAGAGATTTTTTTTTTTTTCTTTTTTCCTTCTTTTATTTTTTTAAACACAAAAAGTGAACTTATGTAATGGATGGGCTTCTCTGAATCTCTCCAACAGAAAGCCAGAGCTGGAGGGCATGTGGGCAGCAGTGGGTACACCCCAGGGATGGGGCACTCAGGGCTGCAAGCACAGTGCCAGGAGGGATGCAAAGAGAGCGTGAAACTGGCTGCCTTTGTAAACTGTAATTAAAAATAATAGACACTGCACACAACGCTAATTTAAAACCGATAGTTTATCTGGCATCTTGTGATTATTTATGTACATCTTAGTCCTTTCTGTGGTAACTCATTATGAGCTGATAGGAATCAGAATAAAGAAGCTGCCAAGTATGATAGAAAAAGTAAATGAAGAGAAATTAGACGTTGCCACATTAGGATAATTTAATGGGAAAAGGGAATGAGCTTCAACCTCTTGTGACTTTCCTGCAGTTTTTTTTTTCCCCAGCCTTTCAGTGTCACAACCAGGGAAACTCAGGGTGCTGTTAGGGGAGGATCAACCTCCAAAAACTCTTCTCTGCATTCTCATCCTTCAAGGGCAGCCTTTCTAAACAACCTCGGTTCCCTTAATTGAGGTGCCTCAATTTTGTAACAGGAAAGAAAGGCATATCTGTCTGCAAGATAGGTAATTTTCTCAGAAGATGGGATTAAACTGATAATGATGGCTCCACAGCTTAGGAATGACCTGCCATAACAATGTAAAACCAAACCTGTCGGCATTAAGGCACATATTTATCATTAGACCAAAATATTTTTTAAATTACTATAATGCAAAGCAATCCTCTTATTAAACCACTATATTTTTTAAAAAAGAGAAAGTATCTTAAAGGCAGTAGCAGAAATGTAAGAGTTCTACTAAAGATAATATTAACAGAGAACAATATTATGCTCATTTGAACTATCCTGTAAAGCTCCCCAGCACAGGTATGTTTACTGTATTCAGCTGTTTAGAATAACCCCCAAAGAGTGCTATTATCAGTTTTTGCAAGCAGTTCAACTGGACTTTTATTGGAAAGGTAAAATTAAACTGAAGTGCTCAATGCAGAATGAGAGCCCTTAAGCTATTGCTGTGAAGCATCCATCCAGCCAAGCCAAACTCAGACTAGCTTGAAGAGAACTCAGCTAATTCATAAAGGAAAGTTTATCGGAGCAGTTGAAAATCCAAACCAAACAATAATTTATCTTTTCAAATGAGTCAAATTTGATGATTCTTATACAAAATTCTCAGCAGGCAGAGAACATCCTACAGCACAACAGCAGTGCTTTCTACTTCCAACACTGACACAACCTCAACTGCAAAAGAAGAGTTTTCCCTGTGTACGTGTAAGATATTTACTTTAAGTGATAAAAGATTATGTGGCTGGAAGCCCAAAGCACTTTATCACGTGATGCCTCCAGTGTTTCACTGAGGACTGGATGTAAGCAATGCGCTATTTGCTTTTTGGCTGTGTATATCTTTACATCTTTCTAAGTGTTTCAATTGTCCTGAGTGGTTTAGTAGAAGTTCAATTGGTCTCACATAGGAAGGGAAGTATGTCTTCTTCTTATTTAAGAGAAATGAAGTCTTATTTATCTCTGCTGACAGAGGGTAAAGCTTAAATATCAAAGAATAATGGACAGATGTGAACTCATGGAGCCTAGGAGCTTAATGGTAACAAAAATAAGAAACAGAAGGTAACTCTCAGGTTCCCAAAGCCATTTAAGCATCTAAATTCCTTTGGTGAATGCAGGATCTTAAGTGACTTGCCCAGGGACAGAAGGGACTCAGTAATGCTCGGGGTCGAGTGGGATGTTGGGAGGTCCCCGTCCCAACAGGACCCAAGGAAGCCCATAGTGACCATGCCAAATGGGAAGGTCCTTGTGCAACAGACCCCTACTTGGCATCAACCTCCCCAAACGAGTTGGGGCTGGGATATCTGCACAGCCAACGCAGAGTTGAGCTGAGAAAATGCCGAATTTCCCAGTAAATATTGTTTAGCCCTTCTGAACACAGTCTTTGGAATGATATCTTTATATACTGGGCCTTATGACAGTTTAATAACAAGTTTTAATTTTTTTGCTCATCAGCTTTCCTGTTCACATATCATCAGCATACGACAGCGGAGGATGTTAGGGAATCTAATTAGTAAACAATTCCATACTGCTGATACAAGATGAAACATTCTTAAACCGATAAAAAGAGCACTTTAATCACTGTTGAATGACTTTCAATGCCAAGCGGTTTGTGCCATGTCAGAACATAATTTGAAGAAGATTAGAGTACTATATAAAAGAATTAATGTTAACAACTTCGTTAAAAAACGTCTTAAACAATGAGCTTGTCAGTTGTCACAGGCTCTCCCTGATCTATTGTGATTAACGTCCCCACTCCCAACAATTTAAACCAATAAACAATGCTAAAAGCTCCGGGCAACCTAAACATTTTTTTTTCCATATGTCTGTCAGTTGTATATGGTGCTAATCACCCGGGCTGGGGGTCAGCTGCCTTAACCCTAACAAAGGCAGCGAGTGGGGATGATGAATACGTGGGATAAAGAATTTGTGAGAAGCCCAACTGAATCTTTAATCATGCCTCAGTGCCATTTCCGATCCCGGCAAACGTCTGAAAGCTGCTAGGCAAGCACCACGCCATCAATCTTCCCAGTGTACGTAAAATTACCCAGGAATCTTGTTTTGGATTAAGTTGAAGAGCGTCTTAGTAATAAGGGTTCATCATTCTCCTTTGCAAATCATTTGTCAGTTTTGTAATACAATCTTAAACTGCAGCAGGGTGGGATTTGTAAAGCCGTTGCTGTTTATTTATAGTTGAGGCTCAGAGATCTAAATTATCCATCCTCCCAAAATCCTTTGTTGAGATAAAAGTACAAAGTAGCTACCAGTTCATAGGCGTTTATTTCATAACTGTGAGCTATCAATTTGTAACTGACACCACTGAATACAAATGAATATTGGATACCTTAACAGTAAAAGAAGAGGGGTTCCTGATGTACAGCATACGGTAAATCCCTCATTAATATATATAATGCATCCGTTAGTATTCTAAGATACTACTTACATTCCTGATAAGAAAACATTACACAGCTAATGTTTAGTTTTCAGATTTGCCTGCTTTCAAATGCAAGTTTATTTTCTAAAATTAGATGCTTGTTCTGAAGCAGGTTTACATAGGAAGCATATAAATATTAGAAACAAAGCCATAACTTATCTGTATACTCATCAACTACAAATCAATAAGATCACTCTACACTCTGTTAAGGGCAGTGCCTACCAGCGAGATGGAATCAGACTCTCTGAAAAGGAGATATTCATTTTATTACAAAAAATTAAGTATTGAGGCCCGTTATCTGGGTAGCCTGAGGTGAAGTTTAGCACAGTGCATCTTAAACGATGGCCGGTGGAGGGAGGTGAATTCACAATGACACAGGAGGAGAGCAGTTGTGACAAGGTCCAGATTCAAAGTGAGCAGCTCCAGAGAAATAAAAAGGCAAGTGCTCCCTTACAACTCTTCAGGCTTTTACTGTTAAGCACCTCAGGACTATCAGATGAAGCAAACACAGCCCTAGCACAAAAATTTCAGCTCAACACAACAGCCTACACATCTCTGAGAGTGGAAGCACTCACTACATGTACTGCAGTGCATGGGCTTTCCCACCCTTTGCTGTGCCTGTGGGAGGCACCCCGAGTGTTCAGATCCATGCTAGAGCAGGGTAAGTTTGCCTGATACCTTCAGCCATGGTCATTTCCTGCTTTACTATGAAAAAAAAAAGCCTCAAGCTCTGGCCAGCCTCCCGGAAGGGAGCTGCACTAGAAATGCACTTGTTTCCATTCAGGATCTCCAGCAAGTTTTAGCATCACACAGGAGATTATAGGAGAACTGTTTGGTTCCTGCTGCAGTCCTCTTACTCAGAGCAATCCCAGATGCACTGTTATCTTCTGAGTAACACTCACAGTATGTGTGTGCTATTCTCCTGTAAGAAAATTGGATTCCCTGATGGTTGGTTTTTTTTTTCAGCAAGGAAATATGAAATTGAGCCCTGCCTTTGCTCGTTTGGGTGAGTATGATAAACCAAAATCACAGCTGCAACTAAAAAAAATAAAACTTTGGAGCTGCCAAATATGATTCAATAAACAAATCAGGCGCAGTTGATTTCAGGTCCCATCTCCACCCAAGTGCCAGCAGGAAAGCGTGACCTGAACTGACTCTGTAATTACAGTCTTTTCAAAGGTCTCACTGAACCACATCTAAACCAGAGATTCTCAACCACCTCCCCTTCCCCCAGCACCACATTTAAACCAGCAAAGCATCTCTTAGAAGATAATACAACGAATAAACCCAAATCTATAAGGTCTGCTTTTTCTTCCTCTGATGTATTCCTTTTTCAATTAATTCCCAACTACAAAGACTCAAAACTCTAACAGCTTCTCTACTTGCAAGGCATAGTTGGTTTCAAGCTGTAAGTTTTCTTAGTGTCATTAAGACCTTTACACATTTACAGTGTTCTTTACATACATTATAGAAGATAAATGTGCTATATTCTTTGAGTAAGGAAACTGCAGTAGTTCACGAAAGAGGATTTGTTTTCAACTGCTGAGGCATTAAGACATACTGATTATTTCAACTACCCAATATATGCAGCTATATTTAACTTACATTCTGGGTTTTAACTTTGCAAAAGAAAATGTGTCCACTGTAATAAATGTATTTTGATAATGCACCATGTTGTTTGTGTTATGCAACATCCCATATGTTCTCAATTATGGCACCGATAGGGCTTGGAAGCTTCCAACCTCCAGCGTCCAGTGTCAAACAGATTGTCTGCAACAGTCACTCCACTGGAAAAGGTGAAACACAACACATCAAGGCAGGAGCACTGGGCTGGTTTTCTCATTTCAGCCTTTACTTCCCAAGTGAACTTGGACAAGTCGCTTCAGCTCCAGGTACCTCACTCTTCCCACCTGTACAATGGGAGAGTACTGATGTTTACCCACCTCACAGGGGTGTTGTGAGGACTAGCTCACGTTTATGGACTGCTTCCACATCTACTGTTGAAAAGCACTGCGTTGTATTATAAACCATTGTTAAAATGATTAGATTTAAAATGATGTTGGCATTACAGCTGAATTGCTACAGATAAAAATGTAAGTACCTCTTGAAATAATGCAGATCTTTCTCTATTGTACAAGCTTCCTTCTTTAACCTGTGAAGTTTTCTGCTACAACAGGCTCCATGCTGGTATCCTCCCTTCCTCATGTTAGTTTTTGCCCAGCTCAACAAGAATTTGGTCTAACACTACTAGCCGGAGTACCACTGGGGGCTCCATGAGTGGTTGCTTTAGAGGTATCCAGACCCTGAAAGCAAGAACAGTGGGTTCATCTCTCCCAAACTTTGTATAAGCCAGAAAGAGTCATCACGGCATTGCCTAACACAGGGCTATAACACCTGAGCTGCCTTGGGAAATCCTTCAGAAGGGCCCACATTTCCCATCTGGAATTGTATCTGCCAGCCTTTGACAGACATCTCAGATAAAACCACCCCATGTTTAAGGTAGTTGCAGACACGTAGTTTATACAACACTACTGCTCCTCCTGCAGCACCTGGGTGGGAGCTGGGTCCCACAGGCAGCTCCTTATTCCTTTGTTCCCACTAGAGTCCACAGTCAGTTTCTGAATATTGTTTCAAGCCTGACAGAGAGCCATCTTAACCTTCAAAAACTTCAGTGAAGCATATGGTTTTCCCTTGCACAACCAGCATTTCAGCAGCATGCCCCATGGGCTGTTCACCGGCCTTTTACCGACACCGCATTTCCTCACTGATCGCTTCTGAATTCTCTTCTCCTGCCCACTGATCTCCTGTTCACACCCGATTTACACTTTCAAGACATCATCGCTCCACTGAAGTGGCAGTTTTGAACACTGCATGCAAATTGCTCCCATCTAGCACTGCTGCTCCTTTCTTCTCGCTGTGCCATGACATACGGAGCAGCAGTGTGATACTGCATGCTCCTCTTCATGCCTAGATTTGGGAAAACCTCAGATAGGGTTGGGATCACATTGGCCATATGATGCTGCTGTCCTCTGCTTTGCAAAGAACAGGCCAGAGGTAGCCAGAGTCCTATGGGATCCATCCCTGCAGCACCTCTGAATCTTTGCCACTCACTTTTTGAGACTCTGTTTATACAAACATGTATCCTATTATGACTTGTTGGCCTCTGCCAAAAATGGAAATCCTATAGAAGATATTGGAAATCTACCTGAAATGTGTACTCTGCCAGCTAAGCCATGCTCTTCCAGCCAGGTGTAACTTGAAGAGTTGGGACAAAAGGTTGTTAACTGTAGACGTACCCTGCCAGACTAGATATGCTGCTGTAAGTCGGTCATCAGAATACGGCTGCCTGATTTTCAGACATGCACGTGAGAATTCGTTGAACTCGCTCCTGTTCTTAACTTCTGCTGACATGAAATGTTTTACTTTATTGCTGTACCTAACTTTAATTCTAGACATACTTTATATAAATGTATGTACGCATACAGTTCTGTATATGTTGTATATACTTATATAGCTTTTTAATACTAATTCTAGTCAAAAATTAGAGTCTTTTCAAATGCAGTATTGCTATGAATGTCATCACAATAATGACATTGTGCTTCCTCCTTCATTGCACATATCCTTTTTTAGACCAACTTTGATTTTAGATACAAGAGAAACAACCCCACAAAATGCAATGCTTTTTAAGCAAGTGACCTTTTGCGACAAATATTTAACAAGCTATTTGTTTCAGTTTTAAAGATAAACGAAGACTGTTTCTCATCTGTTGAGATATAAACACACACACACATAGACGCAGATTTCAGTAATACAATGCATTGAAAAACCACAGGGTGTGATGATCAGGACATATCATGGTAAGAAATTAACTACTAACTCTGTCTTCCAGAAACTAATTAAGGGAATGTATTTTGCAATAATCCAGATCTAGCAAACAGGCCTCTAATGTCTAGGCTTAGAGATGTAAGCCAGGCACTCCTGTATTATGTATGTGTGATTTTCATAGATAGCCTGCTGTAAAGTGTGCCCTGTTAGTGCATCTTTCAGGCTCAAAGACACTTGCCTTGTTAATATTTCATTTAGTACATACTGTAGAGTCTCATTTATATTACTTCTATAATTAATGGTGATAGCTTAGGCACTGCCTTTACAAGGAGAGATCCCTGTATGTTGGTCGATGGATAATGAGAAACAATAGATATTTCATTCACCAGCAGCTTGTTGCTAGTTAGTAGGAAATTATCGTGTGTACTGTTGCTTTAATTGCCAGGGTAAATAATGCTGCCGCTGTGTTAGTGAACATTTTAAAGCACTTGATGCAAATAGACTAGAAACAAAACAAAACAAAAAATTACCTTTATTATGCTACACCTTAGCATAGGGAGTTAAAAAGGTCTTCAAACATTTGCGTTCTATCATGCAAATATATCTTAATATGCATGTGCTGACTATTCAACTACTGTATTTTAGGAAATACAATTATGCTGCCTTTCTCTTCTCCTATGTAGACTGTAAATAACTGTAGATCTTTCTCTTGTTTTCCTATGTAAATATATGTAAATACTAACAAGCTATGCATGCTGATATTCTAGGCAATTTCAGGTACTTTTATAATCTGAAGGCATGTACTTGAACTGGTTTGTTAAAAAAAAAAAAAAATCACTTCTCTCAAACCCTTTAAAGCTCATTAGAAATTAAAGATTTCTTACTAGACTGGTTCATTCTATCTCAGTCGCTTTTTCTTTATCTTTTTTTTTTTTTTTTCTTCTCCTGCTTTCTCAGCGCTGCCTCCCAGGACCTGCTCTCAGGGATGCACACTTAGGGCTGTTTTTTCCCATCTCAGGATTTGAATCCCACCTCTGCCAAGGATGGGCTCCATTCAGACGCAATACCTGTCGATAAACCTCGATGGTGGCTTACTGGCTATCAAAAGGGGAGAAGCCAATCTCCTTTGCTCCCATCTCTCCTTCTCCATGTTGTTTTCCACCCCCCTTTTCTCAGCCTTTAATCCAATCCATCAAGGAAAGACCCAACATGGGCACTGAGTTTTGGGGCAGATCCATCTCTTTGGCCATTTCTTTGCTCTCTGTTTGCCCACAGTCTAGCCGCTCGCTCAGACATGTATTTCTGTTCGGACGCCCTCTTTATGTTTCTTTTATAGCATGCTTATGACTTTGACAGACTGCAAAAATAATTGGATAAATAGTTTGATAAATTTCCCCATCTCTTCCATTCAGCTCTGTAACACCGTTTTTGGGAGCCTTTCAATTGAAGGAGTGTGAACAAAAATGAAATTACCTAAGCTTATAAATCAAGTAATCCCCTGCATACAAACTTGGCAGAAAGGTTTCAATTTAGCACTTTTTCCTATTTTTGTTGTTGTTGTTGTTCTTGCACTAAATGAATATTCCTGTGTAGAAATAGGTAAGAAGAAAAAAAAAGTTGTGTTTATCCCTCACTGTGGTAAGGTAAAAAAAAAAAATTGCCTCCACATTACCTCTGGAAACTAAATGCAATGTCAACATTTTAATCGAAAGAAAACAACTTTCATATTTGAAAAGGCTTTTTCAAGAGGAGATGTAGATGAATAAACACATTAATTGACCAGATCTTTATGACTTTTAAGTTCTCAGACTTAACTCAGTGTCTCAGGAAGATCTCCTTCCAATCCTTGAAGACTCTTTTAAGATGAATGCTTAAAAAGTCAAGATGACATGGGCATTATGTTCGAGTGCAGGCTGTACTATTCTTTAATAGAGGGCGTAGAAATGGTTCATAGGATTATTATCTTTCTGCAGTCAAAACCCATTACCTTCACACTAGGAGGGAAAAGCTAGTTTTTAACTTATATAAAATGGAATCAATTATCAATATCTTTGCACGGTTTCCTGGCTGTGCTGGAGAGCAGCGGCAGTGGAGCGCCTCTGTTACATCGCAGCGGTGCTGAGCACAGAGCGATTTGCAGAAGGGCTCCTCCTGGAGCAGGCTCCTTGTCGCACCTCTCCTTTAGTACCATCGCATCCGCAGAAGCAAAAAATAATGTGGTGATGATTTGTATGCAGGGCTTCCACCCTGAATGTCACCGGAGGAGACGGGAATCGCGTTTTCAGGCTCTTCTCGTGGCTATTGTGACTTTAAAGTTCCTCCCAGGAAAGAGTGAACAGGTGAATAAAAAGCAGCCACCAACACAAAGTCAAAGGCAGTGGCAGGTCAGAGCACCCATGCAGCATGCAGTCTGGGCATGGAGAAAAGCTCTGCCACAGAGCCCTACCCATCCAGCCTCTGAACAACCCTCTCGTTGGCCACACCGGTGGCTATTCATGGATCGTTAAAGGGAAAGGAAAGTTAGTGTGTTTTTATGGTGAAAAAATCCACAAACACCCTCACTTCTTCAACTATTCCAAATAAAATCCTTCCTTCTTTCATCATACAACGTCTAATCTACTCCATCTCTGTGTCCCTCAGCAGGGGGATTGCTGAGCCATACCCACAGGTATTTCACAATCACATACAAACTCATATGCATGTTCAGATGTAGTGTTTGCAGTAGATATAAAACATAAGACTTAAGAAGCCAGTAATGGTGCTTGGGAAGGAAATGCTTATTATTAAACTCTTATCTGTTTATCCCATTCATGAGATCTGCTTCTACAAAGCGCATAATGATAAATGACACATTTGCAAATTATCTTCTGAGTGCTGATGAGAAATCAGCAACCTGCGAGTTACCATGACTTTGAATGAGTACACTCCACTGCAAGTCTCGTTTGCCGAGATGCCTGCCAAATGAATGCATTAGTATATTAGGAATCTAATAAATTGACTAACAAGCATTTGATGAAAAATAGCTGTACCATCCATTACATTTTCATCACAGCCAACAAGGCTACCAGGTTTGGGACCGTGCAGGCATGGCTGCTGAGAACAGAGATGCTCCCACTGTTTCCCTACCAGGGAAGGAACAGGGGGACACTGCCATGGTTCAAGCACCTGAGGCTACTTTCACGTTTGCAGTACTTTCACGATTGAAGTCTGAAAACTTCCTAATCAGGATTACAAATGTGAGGCTAAAGGACCAAAAAGGCTTTGGCCATGCTCACGTTCTGCGGGTAGGCACTGCTTTACTTAACATTGTGCAATCAAATTAGTTTCAGGAGTGACTTAGAGTCCTGCTTCTAATTCAAGTGGAAAAGCTATAAGGAAAGAAATCATCCTTCACACAGCCCTCAACCTGTCTTGTCCAGCACAGGACACACAGCTTCTAGCATGATAAAAACAGATGCTCCCTCCTCACCCAAACGCCCTCCCTGCCCAGAAGGCCCAAGCACTCGACACATTTATGCCCATAGGACCCACAGCAGGGTGACTGGAAGCACTGCCATGCCAGCAGCCCAAGGTTTGGCATGGAGGCTTTGTGGGCACTCCCACAGCTCCGGACAGGGCTGGTGCATGACAGATCGCAGCTACGCACTCGCCTGGCAGAGCCCGTGCGAGTAAATTATGTATTTTCAGGTTAATTAATTCTAGTAAGAGCAATATACCCCTACACTTGAGTTTAAGAAATCTTCTGCACGCTGCTTAATTTGTTTAAAGTGGAGAGAAACCCAATTCATTACAAACTCACATTTATCGTCTGCCGACAAATCCCAGCAAACACTTTAAAGCTACACACGTGCAATAAAAGCTGCTTCTGTATCTTCCAGAAAAGCACTTCTGCTTTTACCTGACACATTTGCAAGATTCCCCAACTCTGTCAACAGTGGCTCTCCAGTTTTGTTTAGCTTATCATCAACAGACCCTGCTTTTGTGAGTGGACAAGTCATTTGAGTGTGCACCACAGTTATAATGGCCTGACTGACAGCTCAGCCAGATAAACACGGGAGAATAACAGACGTAGGAACAATCTGGGTATTCATTTTGTCCGTTCAACCGGGTTGAAAGGATTTGCCAGCCAAGGGCACAACACTTCAGGCTAATTTGCTCAGCCAAAGCACTGCCAGAGCGTAAGGCTGCAAGCAGATGACTGATGCTGGGGAGATCAGCGTTCCTGGCTAAGGTACTTATTATTCACCTCTGCCTCATGGGAAATGAAAGCACTATTTATTCAAAGCATCCATTTGAAAGAGAAAAACATATAGAAATGAACTTTCTTACAAAACCTGAACCCTTCTCATTGCTTCCCTGCTTCTGCATAAATTCCATCTTGTTGTGTCCATAGCATCCTGTACACTGCAGCATTTCTCCTTCCACACTTCTTCCTCTCCCCTGTGCCTGCTCCTCTCTTCATTCCTGCATACTGGCCATAGCCTTGTCTCCTGCTCCATGTTTGTGCTGTTGTGTCTGACACCAAGCACCTTCCTTCACTGTTCATCTCCCATTTTATTGCTCTAGCCCACTCAGCTACTAAGTACTCAGTGGTACTCAGGGACATGGGTTAGTGGGCAATATTGGTTACCACCAGCTGGACAGTTGGACTGAATGACCTTAGAAATCTTTTCCAGCCTTAACGACTCTAAGATCCTGGAGGCTTACCTGTTTCCACAGTATCTCACGTTTCAGTGGGTGCTCCCATCTGCTCCCTCATGCTGAAAGCACTCTGCAATAGCCATGATTAGCCCCGTGAACGTGCTAGCAATGCCACATCCAGCACCACAACTGAGCAAAGCAGGTTGGCAAATTATGCTGCTGTGCTTGTTAGAGAAAGCTGTCTCCCTGCTCTCTCACACATTTTAAGCACCCTGAGTTTAGAGTGACAGAGCCACCAGTCCCTCTGCTAACCACGTTAAAAGAAATGATGGGTAGAACAGCCACGCTGGTACTAAGAAAAGGTAAATGCTGTTCTGACACATCGCCTCGAGCAAGCAAACAAAATAATAACAGCTTACAGCAAACGCTTGCAAGTTTCCTTCCACTAATGGAGATCCACTTTCCAGCGTGCTCAGTTTTTAAGTCATTTTGTCCAAGACTGACTTCAACAACTCTCCTCTCCCACTCAGCAGCAAAAGCTGGTGGCGGTGGCAGCAGCACACCTGGAGCTGTGGCACAGCTCATGGAGGTGCCAGGTAGTGCGGATGGGCTGGGAACAGCATACAGACCAGCCTCAGAGCCATCATGGGAGGAATGTAAAGTGCACCTGACACTTCTTTTGATCTACTCCTAAGAAGCATTAAAAGGCACATTAATGTGCTGCTTTGGTACGTGTTCATTGTGATAGTTGGAGACATAACTGAGCCTTGCACAAAAGTCTAATTGGGGAGAAGAATACTGTTTTCTTCTCCTGGACACACATCCTGGAGCATAGGCAGAGCTGACATTTGCATGAAGCGTGTTGCTGTTTTGCATTTTAAATCCATGCAAGTTAAATGGAGATTGAATGATCACTTTGAATATTCTTGGTAAATCAGTCCATGTGCAGCACTATTTCTAGGCAAGCAGTAAATGACATTGCCTGGCAGCAGGTGATCTTCCTCTACTCCTATTGAACACTGAAATTCAAATATTCATATTGTATATATGTGACATATGTGTAGACATACACACACATATCTGTCTAAACTGCTCACTCAAAATATCGAGTAAATGTCTGAGCATACATCTCCTGCAGTTCTTACATGCAGTTGTTTCTTACTGCTCACTGAGATCCTCACACACAAATCACATTCACATTCAGTAACAGTTTTTGTCCACTGAGCAAATGATACTCCTTGATCTCAACAGACTCTTAAGCACCCTTGTGTCTCTGAGCCTTCAGTTGCCATCTTTCTTTGCTCTTTTAAGAGAATCACACAGTGAACAAATTGCAACCAGCCAAGGTGCACAGAAGAAACCACGCAATTCCATC
Organism: Perdix hodgsoniae; assembly: GCA_035772895.1. Taxonomy (NCBI): domain Eukaryota; kingdom Metazoa; phylum Chordata; class Aves; order Galliformes; family Phasianidae; genus Perdix; species Perdix hodgsoniae. Next base: position 3,306,938 of record JAPSGF010000045.1, on the reverse strand, counting down.
CTTTTCTATGACATTTAAATAACATCAACACACCATTACAGCAGATACCAACTCAGACTTAAAGGAAATCTCTTTCCATGTCCACTTATACCACCCAATCTTTCAAATCCACTTTGTGACTTTCCCTATTCAAGCTTTTGGACACCCATTTATTTTTCTTGATAACACATTATTTTCTTCTTATAAACAAGTTGATGCCATTACCACCACAAAGATGAAATACAGTTTTACTTTGGTCTAATTCTTCAACTGATGTTCAAGACAGTTTCTGGTGAATCCATCTTAAACAGTGTGAAAAGAAGGAATCCCAGTGCAACTTTAATAATTTTTGTCCTATATGAAAAATGAGAAATATAAAACAAAGAGAAAATGCCACTCCAGGATTTCAGTTAATGCAGTTAGGGTTTGATAGGCTTTAAATTATCACCCGACTCAGACCCTAATGAAGCAACCTTGGAAAGTTTGGGAATCTTCTGTTATCTCCTGTAGTAAGAACGGAAATGCATCTGGCTTCCCAGCAAACTCACAGAGGATTCTTCTCACTCAGTACCAACCAATTGACTGTCTCAGTAATTTTCCATTTGCTTCATCCACATAAAAATGATGGTCTGTAACAAGATCTCTATCCCATTTTGCCACAGTGCCATGTTCTTCTAGGAGAACAGTCTTTTAACAATAAATTTCTATTAAAGTTCCATGTGCTCTTAAGTGGCATAATCTTTTTCAGTAGGTGACGTGAAACATATTTATGTTCTGCCCAAATGCTGTACTGGAGCTGCACTATCTAACACTCCTTACATACTTTTGATCACTTTTTTTCAACCTACTGAGGCTGCAGAAGAAAAGTCACTCAGAGGTATAAATGATAGATACCTAAAGGATTTTTAACTCTTTCTAAGTCCAAAAGCAAATTTGCTGCAAAATAATGAACTTAAGTGACCCCTGCTGACTTCTCAAGGAATAACATTCCATAGGGAGTCCCATCTATAAAAAAACAGATACAAAAATCAGCCCATTCTTGAGAACGTTACTGGTCATCTGAAACGTTCCATTAGTCTACAGCTTGGGATGATCCACCTCAAAATCAAAAAGGATGTAGCTGGTCAGATTCTCACCCTTGAAAGAGACACACGGTTAATTTGTTGTTGTTGTTTTTCAGGAGTATTATCAGTTAAGCATCACTGGAATACGAACAGAATATATTTGCCCACATATCACTCTGGTGCCTTCTGTATGATGTAGGGGGCAAATAAGAGGTGGCAATGCTTGATGTCAGATAGGCTGCCCCTGCCTTGTTTAATCACTCTGAATGGACTTAAGCTCAACTTGCACTGGCCTACCAGATGGATGCTGAGAGCTACTTCTAAGCTACCACTTCAATCCATCTGTCAACTACGTTGAAGCAGCCCTGAAGCTTTGAAATGAGAGAAGTGGTTTGGTCTTCTCACTTCAGATGCAATATTAAATGCAGTTGACAGGAAATCTTAAATACCCACATTTTCTCTTGAAGTTTGAAAGTTTGATCTCACTGAAGTCAGTGGGAGCTTTGCAATTAACTTAAGTAGACTCAACACTACAGCTATAGTGGTCAAGATGGAGTAAACACAACTGGAAGACTCTCAAAGTCATTGAAGCCCTAAAATCCTATTAGGTTATAGAGGCATCTTAATACTTGAGAGACACTTGAATCTGCCAAGGCTCAGGCATTTAATGCAAACCCAGAAGTGTCTAAATGAGGTTGTGCTGTGGTGCTCATTAAATGCTTAAACACATGAGTTAGGCTATCAGCACAAATCACGCTGTTAGGTCCAGTTGACCATAGCACAAACTAGCTCAGGACATCTACACTCCAAACAAAAGAACTGCAAGTTCAGATGACCTCATGTGCAGTAGGGATATAACCGGGTGGTGCAACTTATGCATCCACCACTTAAGCTTGTGGTGATGTATACTGAAAAAGTATTTTAATTTAGAAGTTTTAAAAAAATGTATAACATTCCCTTTTGAATTCATTTTCTGTGCAGGTATCTGCATAAATCAAAACACTGTACGTGTTAAAAACAATGGGAGAACGTGTCATAAGATGCATAAAACAATCCATTCACAGGCATATGCTACAAATGGTTTAAGCCCATTCAGGTATTCTTGTAAACTGCAGCAGCAGACAAGTTTTCCTTAATTTTTCTTAGACTAGGTGTTAGTGCAAGTTATAACCAAGAATTTAGCACATCCATTCAAATTATACCTAAAGCACTAAATCCAGCACAGCAGTAATTTTCTAGTCTTTCATACTTCCCAACTTAATGAAAAGAGACATTAATGTCCCAACCATAGATTAATTAGATTGAATCATTAAGAGTTATTTCACAGGCATCTTTTGCTAATACACATATTATCATTGAATGCGACCAACCCTGCTTGGAAGGTTAATGTTATTTTGGAAGAATATTTACAGTATCAGTGATAGAAAACCCAATACCTAAAGAAATATTTTCCACCTGCAGCTATCTGTCATCCATCCCACACAAGCTTTGAAAGCTTTCCACTATCTGTCAAAACATGGGTTTTGATGCAATAAAGACTATAATTATTGAGCATTTACGAGAAATAATATTTTCCCTCTGGTACGTGTTATAACGGTTGTTAACATGCAAGTATGAATACTAATGCTCCAAGCTCACCTATACTCTTCAAAAAGGATGACTTTTTTTTTTTTTTTTGAATACTGATATAAAGGAAAGTATAATAAAAGAGCAAGATAAGACTGAATACAGGTCTGGAAAAGTAAATGTCAATCAGAATAAGGTTTTCAGAGACATAAGAAGTTGATTTGAAGTAGAGTTTGGAAATAAAGCTGGCAATTAGATCCCTGGATATAAACAGCACTTCTTTTGTGCTGGGAAAAAAAAAAAAAAAAAAAAGAAGGTCCCTCTGCAACCAAAATACAAGGCTACAAGATGCATGAAGGAAACAATACTGAGTGTGCATCAAAACAATTCTGCAGATGCCATGCTAGCAGATGGCTTAAGCCGGCTGAATTACTGTATAAACATTTAACTGAAAGTTTGATTTTCTAAGTGTGGAAATTATACCAAACAAAAAGAAAATGATTCTAAGAAGCACTTAAATTAGTAATTTGTAATTTTCTTTGCTAAGTTGGCATAGCTCTGTTACTTTGCAAGAGCCCTTTGAAGAGGGAATTCTGGAAATCTCTGAAAGAAATTGCACGCCATAAAAGGGAGCTCATCCAAACACACAAAATGAAGTGAGACACTTAAAGGTAAATATATACCTTCCCACTGCTGTTGCAGCTAGAAGCCGCTCCAACTGCAAGTTAATAAAAATTGAAACCCCTCCCCACTCTCCATTTCCTCCTTCTCGTGCAGATAACAAAGGCCAAGGCTCTGTTTATATCTCAGTAGCTTCCACAGCAGCCCTTGGTGTGTTGCAGAGGCCCAATTGTAATACACAGGCAGGAAGGGCACAGAGAAAGGCAATCTGTGCAGAGGTGCCTTCAGCAAACACCACTGAGGAGGCAGAAAGAGAAAAATATACAGGAAAAGAGAAAAAAAAATTAATGCAGAAATAATGTGGCTTCTTGCAACATTGTGCAGCCTGGGTAAAATGGAGTAGTGCTGTTGTACTGATGGCTTTGGGCTGGGTGTGTCTCAGCTGTCTATGGCTTTGCAAAGCAGGAGCGTGACAATGGTCAAAGGGTCTTAACCTGAATGCTGAAGCGATCTATCCTCAGCCTTGCCCAGGAGAGTGATAGCTTTGCTTCTGGCTGTATGGGTGTGTGGTTGGTCCCCAAAAGGCTCCAGCACTGTGACAACACCAAAAGGGACTCTTGAAACGCTGTGCTACAGCAGCAGCGCCGACATAAGTAGGCACAACATCCTCTTTGGGCTACTCCATAGCAAACACATGCACTGCTCTGCTTATACCGCACAGAGACTTCATCACCCCACCTCATAAGGATAACTGCTTTTGCATTTTGTATTCGCTATGATATAAGCTGTTTGCTATTTCAGAATCAAGATGGCAGTTATGCCAGGTGCAGATAGTAGTGATGAAAGCGTAAGTCAACTTCTTCCTTAAAGAGCTGTCCACACTTCAAGTTCTCCATTTGGTAAAATGACCAAGAAGAGCTAATAACTCCTTCTTTAAGAGACTTCACTGTGCTGGGGACAAAATAAACTATGTCTGACTTATGTCCTAATACTGAGCAATTTCTCGCAACCTCATTATTTTTACTTTTTCTCTTCCAATTCATTCCCTTGTCTGTAACTTCCTTCTAGTTCATCCATTCCAAATCAACCACGGAAGCACAACCTGCTTCCCAATGCAGTGATTCTGGAAGTCAAATAGATGGAAGAATCATCATGGTAGCTAGCACACACCTCATCCTGTTGAATAGCACTTTTAAGTGTTATGATTAAAAGCATTTTCTTTCTACTTCATACCTGATGCTGACCTCAGAGAGGCCAAAGAGTGTGAAAATTGTTCTTTGTGTCCAGCCCATAGGTAGCTCTGGGTTCTGAGGACAAATGAATTAAACAGTCAGATTTCTATTCTCATTGACATTAAATAACTTTCCTGGGCATTTTTTTTTTTTCTTTTAACGTGTTGATGTATTGGAAAAGTTTTGTTGTTGGTTGTTTTTTTCTTTTTTTAAGTATCACAGGACATTCTGGGCTTGTTTATCTTGGAGAAGAGAAGGCTTCAGGGAGAATCACAGAATAATAGAATGGCCTGGTTGATAAGGACCACAACAGTTTCAACCCCCCTGCTGTGTGCAGGGTCGCCAACCAGCAGACCAGGCTGCCCAGAATCACATCCAGCCTGGCCTTGAATGCCTCCAGGGATGGGGCATCCACAGCCTCCTTGGGCAACCTGTTCCAGTGCATCACCACACTCTGAGTGAAAAACTTCCTTCTAATATTTAACCTAAACCTCCCCTGTCTCAGTTTAAAACCATTCCCCCTTGTCCTATCACTATCCACCCTCATAAACAGCCATTCTTCCTCCTGTTTATACGCTCCCTGCAAGTATTGGAAGCCACAAGGAGATCTCCCCGGAGCCTTCTCTTTTCCAAGCTGAAAAGCCCAGTTCCCTCAACCTTTCTTCACAGGAGAGGTGCTACAGCCCAAGAGACCTCACTGCATCCTTCCAGCACTTGAAGGGAAGCAAGCTTACAAGCAGGAGGGTGGCCAACTTTTTACATGGTCTAATAGTGATAGAACAAGGGGGAACAGCTTGAAACTGTAAGAGGGGAAATTAATTTTAGAACATCTAATCTAAAGAAATCTAAGAAATTCTTCACTCAGAGGGTTGTGAGATGACAGATGTTGATGTTTCTCCCACCACAGATGAAGTGGAATTACACTATGATACTCTACAGATCAGCTTCTCCAGGGAAATTTTTTAAAGTCACCACCATCAGGGAGCCCATCCTTCCTACAAGAAAGGTGTGCAAAGACAACAAAGCAGAGTAGGACAGTGGCACACAGCTAGTGCTCCAATGAGCTGGGAGCAGCAGGGCTGGGTGAGCATCACCCAAATGCAGCTGTGCAGCTCTCCCTATGCCAAAGCACCAGCACTGAGCCTCCTGACGTGCGGGCTCAGAGGCAGCACGTATGGGAACAGATATGAGAGTAACCACAGGCTTATGTGCAGTGACACCAGTGTCATTTACATGTCACGTATGCTTAGAACTCTCTCTTGGCAATGGAGGGCACTGAAATCCTGTTGTACAAGGTGCATTGCCTGTGACAACTGAAATTACAAGCAGCACTGCTAAACCATGCTTTGGCAAGCTTCTGTAATTCATACTACTGGCAAAGTTTTACAGAAAAGACACGCATCAATTTTTATCATATGAACATCCAGCGCAGAAAACAAAGCCCCTTTGCTTCCGAACAGCCCAGGCCTTGGTTTAACGAGACCAATAGATGCTGGTTACATAGCACAGGCAATCCTAGCTTGTGTTGGTTTGCTGCCCACGCTTAGCTGAGTCATCCTAGTGGCTTTGCATGAGTAAATGCTTACCAACATGAGGACTGCAATGAATGCCTCCCCAGTTTGAGGCTTAAATTCAACTTATTCCGAAACTAACAACTATGACAGCGTGGGAGAAAACAGGATGCATACCCCTCTGCCTTTTGTACAGTGAGAGATAAGGGCGGATAGCTAGGTATGATGAAATGATGTATGATTCTCATTAAGAAACGTGACAACAGCAGCAGACTTTTTAAAACTCTGTTGGAAAGATGACAGAGCCTTGACCCAGATAAAAATTAGCTAGTTCTGAAAATGAAGACTTTTCCCATCAGTAAGTTATATATGGGACATCCTCCTAAGTGCATGCTAGTTTCCTTGGGGTGAGGGACTGGTGTCATCCACCTGCTGAATGTCAGCCTCCTTGGGCATTCTGATGGCTACTAGATGTTTAAGTTTCATGCTGCCATGGAACTCGGTGCTAAGAAGAGTATATTTCCCAAATAGTTAGGCTGGCTGAGATAACTTTGGGCAGTGAAATCTGATCACATAAATGCGTTCAGGAATCCCTTATTGGCTGCTTCCATGTCAGGTCGGGCTGTTAGCACAGCAGCCCCAAGTCTTACTGCTCATCATTATCTGTCTGCAAGGTTACCACCTTCCGCTATCTGCAGTTTCAGCTGCTCACCTAATCACTCCAGACTTGTTTCAGTTAAAGAGTGCCTTCGCAGAGACCTATTATTTAAGCTACTGAAGACACCAGGCTTATTTTGCAAGAGCTATGTTAGGGATTGATCATGCAGACAAGGGTGGCAGCAGTTCTGTCAGAGTCACCATGACGTGCAGCTTGACGTGAGCCAGGGGCAAGAAACTTGGGTAGCCACAGCCAGACGACAGACAAGGCATGAACATCGCCTGAGAGCCTGCTCAGCTATGTCTGCTATGTTAATGACAACATCCAAAAATCACCCTGGTGGGAATGAGCCCGTGTGAAAGCAATAGGAAGTTAAAACAATAGCTGCAAAATTTCTGATTTCAAAAAGGCAACATAAAGGAGCTGCAGAACGGAGTGCAGCTGCAGCAGCAAAAAAATAAAATAAAAAAAGAAATGTAAAAAGGTTGGACAAACTGCCACATTTAAGACCTCTTGAAGTAAGTTGATGTCTGATACTCGGTACTCCAAAATTATCAAGTGCTCATGCTATCTACACTGCAAAAACAACACACAGTGTGGTGTGGAAGTGAAGGAACTTCAGAAGGTGACAACAGGTCATTTTCTGCGCTTATTGGCTTGTGCTGGAAGAGCACAGATAAAGTTCAGACTGCTCCAAAGCCTGTAACTTACTCAAAGAGTCAATTGAAGCCATGGCAGAAATATCGTCAGCTTGTGTGGTTGCTGGGTGAACTGAAGCTGCATGGTTTGAAGTTGATTTCTCTTCCTTTCAAATAAAATAGCTTGTGAATTGATTAGAGGTAATAGAATTATTGGATGTTAGCAAGGAAGGAGATTTAAGGAAGATGTAATGACACCATCAAAGCTTTGTTGGGATGCTTTTATTAGCCTGACTCAGCTTAGAGCAGTCCTGACACTAAAAGGTTAGAGGGAGTCTGTTACAGGCTTGCCTATGGGAAGACTGCATAACAAAATCCTTCTGTAGGGGGAAAAAAAAAGAAAAAAAGAAAAAAAAACCCACGAGAGACACGCACCAAAAAAGAACGACAAGTACAGTACTTTAACAGGGAAAATTTCCTCAGAAAGGAAGCAAGCAATGAGGCTAGGAGAGGAATAAATGGTGTAGAAATGACAATCGCTCTTCAGTCAGGGCCCATGACTGCACTCACTGCTGATAAGATCCAGCATGTGTCAGTTGTCAAGTGTCTCTTGTCACACTTCAATGTGAACTTTACAGCGAAAGGGGGACAAGAGGCAGTGAAGGGGAAAATGGCACGGCTCAGAAGGACTTGTGCACTCAGTGTGAAGCCATTTCAATTTTATATTCTAAAGGACTTTGTAGGTGATCCCATGAATGCAATTATTCGCACCTAATAAAAGCAACATATGCTAAGACAATTAAAAGATTTTATTATATATCTATTCATTGTATTTAGTTTTCGACGGCAGATAAACCTAATTTGATACAAGATGTTTGCAAGGCAGAAAGCAGAAATAATCGTGGTCTGTATCTCTAAGAATGTTAGTGATTAATTATATTCTTTATTTAAAAAGGTGAATTAATAGAACCTTCCTCTACTAATGACAATTTCACCTAGCAAATGAACAACCTAATTACAAAGTTCTCATTAAAACAGCATAACTTTTGACTTACGGCATCCAGTTTGGATGAGTGCAGATTTAAGTGACTTTATTACCTGTCAGGAATGTCTGTGTGCAGACACACTACTGGAAAACACACAGAAGTACAAAAGATAAAGGATAAGCTCACGGGTGATGTTTCCTGGCAGATCTGAAGTGGAAGCTCTGGTACATTCAGCCAGTGTGGAAGTGAGTATGTCGTGGGTAATTATGGCAAGATTTGCATATGACCGCCGTGACTCCCCTCATTGAGGCAAATGAAGGGTAAAAAGGGACTCTGCTACTGCGAGCCTACCAGAATTAAGCAGAAATCGAACACTTCATGCATAACTAATATTATTGTGTCACCTAAAAATCTCCTATACAGAGCAAACAGCGGTTCTGGATGGGCTGAACCCACCCCAGCTCCACGAGACAGGAGTACCAAAGGCAGATACTGCACATGAAAAACTCACTGAGAACTGTCCCTTTTTTTTTTCTATTGCCAAGCAAGCGGTGTCAGAAGCCGGTCCCTATATGATGCTTTACTTGAAATGACAGTCATGGAGTGAAGATAATCTACAGATAAAGTGCACTTGTTGCAGAATGAATTGTCAGTCCTCTTCCCAATCTAAAATGCAAAACAAGCACTTGCAAAGCACTGCCAAAGGTACCACCCGCTCATGGCTAGTAGGCAGTTCTCTAAGCCCACATGAAAAATGCTGTAAAAATCCAGTGTCAGAGAAAAATAAGAGGAAAAGAAATGGGTGTAAGGGACAAGAAGGTAAAAAACATAACTGTGCATTTCATTCCTACAGTGTTCTGAGTCAGGTACAAGCTTGATCTCTATGGTGAGGCCATACAAGATGAGCTTGCTATTGAAGAGAAAATAGATTGAGATTAAAAATCTTCAGATCCTTGAAATAATTCCTCTTCACAGTTTAATCGTACAACATCGCATGTGTAAATCCACCACAGAAATTCCTCTGATTACAGCTCATGGACACACCAGTAAATTTGGCACTACAGTTGATACCACAAATGTCATTCTCTTGACTCACCTTCAGCAAGAATGAGAAATGATGAAAGTGCCCAGAATCACGTTTTTTACCTCAAAAAAAGTACCACAGTGGCTGAGCACAAGTTTATAAATACTCATCTAACTGACGATGTAGAACGGAGAAGCAAATGGAAAGTGCACCTCAACACAACAACATCAGCTACTGCCCCACCAGCACCTGAATACCTACAGTGCGAAAATATCACCAGAAATCTAGCCAGCTTAAAACATGACTCCTTAATGACTCGGATACTTAACAGCATCCTGCCACAGATACAGTTATAAGATACTTGTAAATCCTGTGTAACATGGGTGCTTTTCCTGGCTGCTGGTACTGGAAGTTTATCATGTTTAATCTCTGGACTCCAATGGGCTGTTTTCCCTCCTGTCCCACAGAAGCACTGCAGGGACCCCAGGGAACAAAGGTGCTCTCCACGCAAAAGCAGGGGTCTTCACAGAGTACCAAAAGCCAGATACTTCTTTTTGGAAGCATTTTAAGCATACAAACTGAACTTCTAAACTTTGTTTTATGGATGTTGACAGACTTTTTTCCCTCTTTTATTAAAGACACGATCTCCCACTCTCCTCCCTTGTGGGAAGAGTCTCTTTATTAAAACCTGCATCATTACTCTCTTATCCCCGCACTGCTCTCCATCAACTCATGGGCCTCTGTGCTTCCTTCATAAATAAAAACGTGCACGTAGGTGCAAAAGCTTGACACAGAGCATAGGTGGGGAACACGCCATAAAGGAAACAAAAACCTCATTGCACACTGACCTTACACCATGAGTGTGCAATAAACCAGTAAAACCCTCTGGTATCCACGTCCCACCTAAGTCTTTGTCTGGATATAGGTTTGGAAAGGAAACATGTGGATCTCTCATTATTTATATAAGTGAAATCTCAAATCTCTTTCACTTGGCACCTCTGTATGGTTATAAAGTGCATATATGATACGCAAGGATAGAGGTCATACTGCTAGTAGGCAGGTTTAGTCACAGAGCTGTTGTGCGCAGCATTTTGTGCTGTAAGCATTGTACAGAATTGAAATGGATACCACACGGTCCATGAACAAATGAGCAGCTTGGTGCACTACAGTATGCATGGACTATAAAAGTACACAGGCATTTCATTTGCAAACGCTGCCTTTATCAATGGAAAATACAGGAATATTACACAGCGAGATGATCTTTCGAGGTCCCTTCCAATCTCTGACAATCTGTGATGCTTGTGAGAATAACATCGTATTTTTGGTGGTACGAAGCCATTATTTGCAATGTACCACAACCACAATCCAAATCTGAAGGCACCAAATTCACAATCACTTAGTGCTGGGGGAAAAAAAAAAAAAAGGCACAAGCAGTGAGCCTTGGGGCTGTTTCTTTTATTGCTGTGATACTTTGCAAAAGCTTGATGTTCTGCAGAAGGAAAAAAAATATATATATGTATATATATTTTAAATCACCTGATCTTGATGTTGGAAAGGTGCCAAGCCCGTCTGAGGTCCAAATCTATATGTACATAAAAAAGCAGGAAGCAGTCTTAAAAGGAAATGCTAATTAGCTTCCTGGGATTTCGAATTTTAAAAGCTTCTGCGATTGAATTTATTTTAGCAATTCTTTCTTTAAGGAATGTGAAAATTGGCCCTACAGTTGAGACTTCAAACAAAACAGGATGAAGAAGCAGAATCCCCAGTAATACTGCTTATTGCGCTCAATATGATTATAGTCATACATTGAGGGCTGATCGATAAAAGAGAATTATACATCAGTGTAATGACTATAAAAGTAAAATGACTTCTGGTCAACTTTATCAAAATAATTAGAAAAGCTGGAGGAGTATTAGTAATATTAAATAAAGAACAACCAGCAGTTTGAGTAAGGGGACAGGAACAGGCTCTCAGTGGCAAGAGTGCTAGGTGTTGGATGGAGCATAAATGAAAATCTTCTGCATTATTAACAACAGTGAACACATCCTTTGGGGCACAGATTGTAATGAAAGTTTACATTTGAATTAAAACATGGATGCTGCTGAATAGGGACAAAAAGAGTAAGGCAGGAAAGCATACAGAACATTTCTGAAGAACAAGGGGTGGCAACCACACTGCTGATTTGAAAAAGGAGTTCAATATACAACAGCCCCGTCTGAAGGCATCTAATAAGCCCTCCTGTACCCAGAGTCGGGTACTAAGTGTTGGGTGTGTGTGCAGAGGAGCCCTGATAAGCTTAGGCATCTGCAGTTTCACAGAATCACCAAGGTTGGAAAAGATGTCCAAGGTCATCCAGTCCAGTCATCCACCTATGGCCAATATTTCCCCACTAAATCATTTCCTTTAGTACCACATCTAAATGTTTCTTAATCATCTCCAAGGAGATGTTCCAACACATCTCAGCACCTGAACACTCTCTACTGTTTCATAACAGCACCTTGCTGCTCTCCAGGAGAGAGTTTTCCATTTTCCTGGAAGCAGCTATCTTGCTAAATGCTAACGGCAAAAGTACAAATACAGAATAGAAGTGCATTTACTTCGGATCAATTTTCAAGCTGCTGCAGTATTCTAGCAGCCATTGGGACTGACAGCTGAGTGCATGGGACATCATTTTCAGCTAGCTAAAATTCTGCTGGATGTTCAACCAGGCTAGCAGCGCTATGCAAACTGCCTGCCAGTCTCTCACCTTGCCCTTATTATGAAAATTATGCATTTTGTCATGCGTATGCAGAAGGGCTGCTTTCAGCTATGGGCTCAGAAATGCCAACTTTAAACACTTTAATTTTTAATGCAAGTCTTATTTCATAGAGGTGACAACTGCCAGTTACAATTGTGCATTTTTAGATTTTGGAGTAGAGCAAAGTCAGTTTGTTCCTTGAACTTCCAGAGTGCATGAAAAAGCCAATCCATTTCGTAACACAGAAATGGGTTTAACTCAACAAGGATGGACAAGACCCACTGTAACGCATGGTCAGGGCCATCAGCTTTGTCCACATTTATCACTTCCCTTACTCAAGGATGCATCAAGAGATGGGATCGTGGGAACTTCTGGGTTCCTGAAAGCAAGAGGGCACAGCTAAGAATAACAGCCACTGTAAACTCATGGAATGTATTTTAAAGTAAGTTAACAGGATCTAGAGTCAGCTGAAAGTGGTTTTGTGAGAGGTAACAGGAAACTTAGGGAAACAAAGCATCTTTGCCCAAAGGAGCCACAGAAGGGTGAGACTTCGGAGCTGTGCCTCAATAGGAATTAGCAGCGCCTTTTTTATTGCACTGAGCATTGCAGCCCTGAAGACAGACCAGATGAATCTATCTGGTGGGAGATGCTGACTAAGGGAAGAATTTAGCACTTAAAAATAGACATTAATTAATGAAAAAAAAAATAGTGCTTTCTGATTGTTTTGGATAATAAGCTGCCTGATGATGGACAAATATTTTGGGGAAGACGTAGAAGATGCTGCAGCGCAAATATTAGGAATTTCCAAATACTCAGGAGATCATATTTTCATTAAAATCTTGTAGAGGGAGAAAAATGAAGAATGGAATTCAGAGAAACGTCACAAGAAAGGAGACATTTAGAAAACATTCAGAGAAACAGTCTGAAATCACCTTGGCATTTGAAACACTGGATGTGACATTTTCCAAAAATTAGGCAAACATATAAGATCAGATTTCCTGATACGCATCCCTGTGTGAATAGAAATCAGATTCTTAACAGTTATACTAATGTAGTTTATTCTTGATTTCCGACACGTGAATCCTTTTCAAGGTATGCTTAATCTTAGTTTCACAACAGAGGAGGTCAAGATAGAAATACAGCTTCACCTCCCACTTGTTCTGCCACTTGGCTTGTATTTAAAGCTACTATTTGTTGCCATGATGCAGTCTTTTGAAAGATGATCACTGTACCTGAAATGTAGATAGTTATAGAAATGGCATTAATTTGCTTAGACCGAGAGATTTTCACAGGAGAGCAACTAGCAGAAAACATTATGAAAATGTCCAAGTGGACTGGTAATTGAGTTGATTAGTATGACCTTGGTTATGAAGGTAATAGAAGAGTGAACGGTGCTTAGACTGAGTTATAACCCTGCTACCTTGCTGGGGATGCAGTGAGGGCAGTAATTTGTTCAGGGTGAGCCCTGCAGCCCTGCTCTCCCTGCCGGGGCGATGCACCCCCAGCAGCTGGGCTCAGCTCCTGTCCCAGCACAGCTCAGCACTGGCATTTGCTGCTATAAAACGACTGCTGTGCAAGGTTTCTTGATCAACGAGGCAAATGAAACATATATATTTAAGAAAACTTGAATAACGGAAACTTTAGTTTCAAAGCAGAGGATACACGTCAATGAATTAAACTCGTCAAAGGAACCTTCATTTATCTAAATGCCAACACATCCAACCACACCATCCTGGAACTGCTGTTAAATCCATCACGTCTCAGCCCTGCAGTAAGGCTTTAACAAAAGTAAAGGTTAGACCCACAGACTGGGGGCTCTATTTGTTCAGAAACTGATTCAGTCAAAGTCCCGAATGCTCAAGAGCTCTGAATGCCTTTCTTTCATTTGCCCATCTGTAATTATTTAAAGATATTTTAAGCAGTTTAACTTTAGAGGTGAAGAAAAAGACAAGAACAACAGTAACAAGAAAACAAATGCAAGCCCACCACAACCAATTAGACACAAAGAAAGTAAGGAAACAAAATTCTAATAGCAGTACTTGGTATTCATGTCCCTGCTGGTAACCTGGTTGTGATATAAATTATCTATTAGGCATCCACAGAGTATGTGCTTTGAGAAAAGAGTACCCACAGAAAGGAAGATATAGAAGCTCTGTAAGCAATCTTTAAATACTAAACATCAGAAAATATGTTAAAAAAACCAACAAACAAAAAAAAACCACAACAAACCAAGGTGAGGTCCAAAAGCAATGTCTTCAAAGTCAGCGCAATTTAAATATTGCCCCTTTGCTTCTTCCCCTGACCAGCTGTCTTGGTATTTTATTGCAGGTTTCACAAACAAATAATAACTGGTCAAGGTTCCACAGTAGGAAAATGCCTACATAAAAGATTCAAATTACTCAATTCAGACGGTGCGTGTGCAAAGCAGACACTGCTGTATTATGAAACCACACACAGATATTCAGCTAAAAATGTCCATGCTGGACCTACAGTTCAGACCCTATTTCACTACAGTGTAAAAATCAACACTCTTCTGGTTAGCTATCAGGATATCATCATACTCTTTTTTTCTGAGGAACTCTGGGAGGGTGCAAGGAAGAGCTTAGGAAAGAATTCTGTATTTTCTCTTAGAAACTAAAAACTTTTTTTTTTTTTTCTCATTTATTTAAATACCAAGGTGAAATAGGATGAGAAGTAGGGTCAGAAAATAATGCAAGACATATGGATTACTGTAATTTTGGTAATATTCCAAAAACAACCATTTCAGGGCTGGGGGATAAAGGTGTTTTGTTTTTTTTTTCCTTTTTTCTTTTTTTTTCTTTTTGTACGTCTAAATGTTTAAGAAACTTGCTACAATACACAGCTCCAAAATCAGGCATTATGTATTCGGCTCTCCTTTTACAGAGCTGAAATCAAACTGAATATTTAATCCTAAGTATAAACTAATGACCTGATCCAGAATCGTGTAGCATGAAGACAGATTACTGTTGGCATGCAGAGTCCCACAGAAATCCCTGGACATTGTGTGAGCCTGCCTCTGTGCCATACAGTGCTAAATCAGGGCTGGACAAATAATGCTGGAACAGTCTGAAATATTCATTTGCAGGTACCATATTTAACAGCATGCTTTCCCTAACATTCCTCTTGTTTTGAAGGTTGTTAGATCCAGATGATATTTCCCATACCCAAAGCAATATGCAGGGTGTTCGAGTAGTAATGTGCTTTCATTATAAAGTTTTGCTCTGGAAAGCTTATAACTCAAAATGAAATAAAACCAACTCAAGCCAAACCTTGAGCTGTTTGTAGAAGCTTGCAAGTGACTAGCAGGGCTCGGGCAAGGACTGGCCTGTGTTTTCCTATGCTGAACTAATTATTGCACCGTGAACTCTGGACGAAATCCTCGCCCTGTCAGACTGATGGGAGCTTTGCCACTGGCTTCAGCACTGCCCAGGTTGCACCCTCTGGCGTAGGCTCCGTGCCACAGCCTAATGCAATCTGCACTGTGAGCCCCATAAATTCGTAATCTCAAAAGCCAGAAATTAGTAGGTCAGCTTGTAATCACCCAATCTTTCTCTTCTCAGAGGGCCAGCTGTGTCAGTCAGTGCTGCTGGGTACCGAAACCCAAGCAAGGCCCTGCGCAGCTTCGACACTGGCAGTAATTATTAGTATGCACTACCCAAATTCAAAGACTTTCCAAGGAAGTTTGACTGCGGCGGTAGCATTCTGATTTATGAAGCTTGGTTATCATTTTTAAACCACAGCCCAGCTTCCAGTGTGACTTGACTGACAGTGACAGATCCCCAGCACAGCTGTCAGGCAGCTCAGGCTGCTCCATGTCCCCTTGTCACAAGTGGGCACAGCCCCATGACCCCAGCCCCGAAAGTGTGCCCACCAGCATCTCACTCCAAATATAAAAACATAAATAAGTAGTAAAAATCTGATTTTACAAAACTGTCTGTATGTAAATCTAAGCTTGTACTGCATCCACTATTGCAGTTAGAAATGTCACTATTGCAGTTAGAAATATCAGTCTTGCAAAATAATCGAAGATGACCAAAAGCCACCAGAAATCTCATACCAGACACATGATCCTGAATGCACACTTCCATGCCAGCTTGGGTATTTGCTACTTCTAAATACAGACATAGAGTGCTTTCTCTCTCTCGCTACACCACACCATTGCGTTTTCCATAAACCACTTCAGAACATATTTGAACATGCCTACTTAATAGGAGCAAAATGTCATACAACCCAAACATCCTCCCTGTGTGGAGAAAGAACATTCCCCACTGCACTAGAGGAGTACGGGCAGTTACGAAGATCTAAGCAGCGGAAACACGCCTGTCTGGACTCCAAAGGAATTACATTAAAGATACCCAAGTGTCATTTTAAGAGTCTGTACCTTGACATCAAGCAGCCAAAGATTTTTTTATGGTCTTTCTTCAAACAAGAAGGCAGAAACACAAGTAGGGATTTTCTTTTATGCCCAGCAAGATAAAAACCAAGTGTAAACACTGCAGTATTTATTCTCATAGCAATCCCATGGAACACACTGTTACTCCCATTTTACAGATGCAGAACTGAGTCACAGAAGGACAAGCAGCCTTATGGCTATAAAGGTGGCTTAGGAAAATAAGTGGAGGGCTCTGGGTCTGCATCCAGTGTCTGAGCCACAAATTCAGCATTCATCCTTCGTAATAAGGTCAGCTTTGCATTCAAAAGCTACAAAGGTGCTAAAGGAATTCTGTAAATCCTCCTTCTCTAAAAGCTGCTAAAAGCTACATGACATTAAGATGAGAACTGGTAAACCTGGGCTCCAGTAACACATCCACTCAAGCAGCTCCAAAGAAAACTGGAAAATAGGTGTTTCATAGCTGGGGCAAGAAAGAGAAAAACAAGATGTCTTTGCAAATTATTTTGTTTGTGTGAGTGATGTGCTTTTGCTGAAAGACCGGTGTGTGCAAAAAGGGTATATTTTTGGTACGTCAGCTTCAATTACCCGCAATCTGAGAGTGAAAAGCGACAGCCTTCTCCCAACGAGCGTTTCCAAAGGAGCTGCCCATCAGAGCAGAGCCCTGCTCCCTGGGTGACCTCTGCTGCTTTATGGCTGGGCAGGAGGGCACCGAGCCATTTCATCTGAACTCATTTGGAGAAAAGCGCTTGTTGGATGTTGATTTCCAGCAGCCGCTGCCCTCCAAGAGGAATACTCCCAGTATTTCACTCTGAATGCTAACAGGGTCGGTCTGAACCCCTCTGCGCTTTGCATCTTGATGCACATTCACGGCCATTTACATCATTTTGCAGAAAAATCCTTGCGGGTGAGGAAGCAGATCCCACTAACTGTTGCTGGGATTGTTACTATGGGAAATGGAAGGGAGGAAAGCAGACAACGGTGCTAGAGTGAAACACATGAGAACACTGCAGCGCCTTGAGCTGCAGGCAAAGGCACAACTTTGGGCAGGATACCCAACACTCCGAACCAGGTGGCTGTTCATAGCCTGCTTGTTTTCTTGCCGTTCTGCATTCACTATTTAAACAAAAATTACAGCCTCTTGTTTCACTCGCATGGCTCGGAGGCCCTGTAATCCCCCGTATCCTTGGCTCTGTCACCGTGCCTGCTGACCCTACAGCGAGCAGGCTCTGACCACCAAATGCGAGCAGAATAAATTATCGCTGACACTCCAATATTTAATTATGCAGCTGTCAGAGCGGCCCTTTCGAAATTCATTTTAATAAAGTGGGAACTTTTTCCTTTCAAGGTTAGAGTCAGGGGAGTCACCTTCTGTGTCAGGCTGAGGTCTCCACCATGAGCTTTGCATTCTTCCCTGAGAAGCCTGTCACTTGGCCTGATAGAAGGACCAGATAACGGCCCCGATGTCTATTGGCCTCCCCCGCCCTGCTGGAATGAACATCCTTCATTTAAACCCACAATAATGAGGACCTCAAAGTCAGGCAGGCAGCCACAAGGGCAGCTCGTCAGGAGAAAAAAAATGGCTTCTTATTATAAAATTCACTCCATGTTATAGCGGCAATCTAAAAGCAATCATGTTCATCTCACCGTTTTAACTGGTTAACCAGAAATATTTTACATGTTAAAAAAATGTGAACAGAAACCAAATGTATGAAGCATAGTAACTCGTATTTATCCGCACCAAACTGAGACAAGTGGAAGAATATTGCTTTGGATTTTGTGATGAGCAAAGTATCCAGTTAAACCTTTTGCCAAACACTTAGATAACAGCGCTACAGTAACTCCTTATAAACATGCAGTCCATAACACACAATGTACACATACCACAATGAATACGGCGTATCGATCTTACATGCTTTCACATTGATCATACGTGCTTCTGAGGTACTTGAATTAAAAGCTGCTGTGTGTGCATACTGAGCTGCGCACACACACATGTGAACATAACGTATTGATATGCGTGTGAAGCCACTCCGTATTACACAGTGCTGCTGGCCATAAGAAACCTTGCAGTGGCTATTTTATAACATGGACCTTTATAACATTCCTCAGCTGAGCCTTCAGATTTGCAGCCGTTAAACTTTTTCTTTTTTCAGTGTGCAACTGGGAGAAAAATAGACACAATTTTATCATACAGATCCAAAAAATACATGAGCATCCTTGACCTAAGGATGAAAGGACGAGAAAGAAGGAAGAAAACAGAAGGAGAGAAAGAAAAAAAAACAAAAACAAGCAAAAGCCAACCAACATTTATTCCAAATCTTCTTGTTTCTCTGTGACTACACATCTAATTTCCAAGGTACAGTAACAACGTTAGTAATAACTTTGGCTTACACACCGTATTTCACCCTGGTTTCCTGTGTGTTGTATGAGCACCAGAGATTTAGCTACACAACATTTTCCCAAGTATGATTATACATCTCTGAGAAATGGGGAAGTGAAAAACCACGTTCATTGTGTACAGGCTGGGAAATGAAGTTCTTAGGGAAGCCCCACATTTGCTCATGAGAAAGGAGTTAATGGGATCCCATCCCATAGGTGTTGAGTGTCCCAAGGCACTGAGCGAGCCAGTGCCTGACACAGAAAAATACAAACTTTTGGGGAAAAAAAAAGAAAAATTTTTTTTTTTTAACTTAATTTGATCCACACTGAAGTCCAAGCCAAGAGAGAACAATATGACTCACTAGTACAAAACGTTTTATTTTCTGGGTTCATTAGTGCTAATGAAGAACAGGTGTGCGGTACCAGGGGAAATGCTGTGCTCAGCAGTGATCCAGCACATCCTGCCCAAGTCAGGCCTCAACATTTGGTCTTTTGCACTGTCCCTGCACAGGGGTGCACTCTGCGTCTCACAAACAAGGCACGAATAAATGGCTATCCACAAAATGAACCACAGAAAGTACGTAATGCATAGGAAAGGGAAAAAGTTCACTCCCGCTTCACTGTTTTCCCAGATTTGCAGGGTTGTGCTGGGAGACTTCAGATCTAAATATGGAGTGGAAATAGCTCACTTGCCGGCTGTTTTCAATGAGAGCTCAGAACTTCTCACCACAAGTGAGGTGCTTTCTATCAGCATTTCCTTCTGATTCATTTGTTTGCCTCATATCCACCTAACATAGCTAACAGCACACAGAAGGGTTCACCCAGCTCAACACCAGGTACCTGCACAGCAGCCTTGGAGTAAATGCTGATGGCTGACTGACCCTTTGGAAGTACTGACCTCCTGTCACACGTGCCTCAAGTAGTGGGAATCTGGGCCTTGCACAGCAATTTATTGACTGTACATGAAGCACACAGCCAACAGGAACCCACTTCCAAGAGGCCTACGCATGTTTCTGGGCTATAAATATTAACAACTGCCGCTCTTTTCATACAACTTGGGCCAAGATTATCTCCCACTGTTTCCTGCTTTAGGTCCTTTCACTTCATATTTTTCTGTGTAATTTAACTTTGATAGAGGCAAATATTTTGACACACTGTCTGCATATCTCAGAGTGTAAAGAGTTGAATGCATCTTCTCATTGGCCTGGAATTCACCATAGACACTTACTATATGGCAACCACACAACAGGAACTGAAAGTAAAACCCTAATACATAAAGAAAGTGTGTTTATATCTGTCACGAGCCTAAGGAAGTAAGCACTTTAAAACATCTTCGTCTTCAATACGTTTTGCCATATAGCTTCAGCTTCACACAAGCACATTACTCCCAAAGTTTTCTGATGAACACTTCAGTTTAGGCAGCATAGTTCACCTCCTGGGGTATGACACAGTGTTCTTAGGACAACGACAGGCCAGGGACAATGATACCCCTTATGAGTCCATTCCAACAGGTGTTAGAATTCTAAGATTTGCTTGAACTTGCTGAATCCCACTTGTCAGTACTTACAGAGCAAAACATATATATATTATACAAATATCCTATTCTGCCACGTGCACACCGAACATCCTGGCCTAGTGAACAACTGTTGTATGTAAATGAACAATTGCTGAATCTACAGAACAGCAAACCCATGACTCTAAGGAAAAAACAAGGAAAGTGGCAAATAAATTCTGACTCAACGAGAAGGTTTACGCTAACCTGGCACTGGGAGACTTTTCAGTCCACAAATTCCTCCCTGTGTAAATTTAAAGAAATATAACTAGATTGGGCATTGCTTTAATACCTGCTGGTGTGGCTTCCCACAATGTTCACTGGGTTGTTAAAGATGACAAAGATCTGCCTTGCAGAGACACAGTGAGAAATACAGTCACAGATGGGTTAATTGTTCACTCCTCGGATCTTACCATTTTTATTTTGGTTTAAATCTAACCTGTTATTATAACAAGAGCACTCCCTGGCCTTGTGTACAAGACTCAAATATAATCAGCGATATCACACTGTCCCTTAATAGAAGGTGCAATATAAAAAAGATCATTTAAGATGCCAGTAGCTTCCCTCCTGACCCTGCCTGGCTGAGAGGCAAATTGCATTAGAAAATGACATGCCATTCATCTCAGGAGTAGTTGCAGGAACATTTAGCTAATTAAATGATTAATAAATTTAACACTGCTTTATAATTTCATTTAGCCGTGTTGGAAATCACACGGTGCACTGCGTGTGCACCGAATGAGATTAGGTGGGAGTTGTGGGTTTCACCGGCTGCCCTGGTAATTGAGATTAGTCTATTACTACAGTGACCTTTTTAACTTTTATATTCTCTTGTTAAAGTGAAATAAAATTTTATTCACTTTTAAGCCATATTTACTTAGTGAAATTTACGTGAAATTAAAGAAATACTAAGCTGAGAAGCATTTTTGTTACCCGCTCATTTTCTTTATGCTCTTTTAAGCTTATTTTGCAAGTCTTTATGAATTCTTGTTTTAATTTGGCAGTCTACACCACTGCTGCACACTTTGAAACAAACTCTCTTTATCACTCTGAGTTCACAGGTGTAAAATAATGCACTCAAATGTTGCAAAACCAAACAGCAGAACAATGACTACTTTCCTACACCAGCACTGGGTTTCGAACATGGGATATGGTACTTACCAAAAAGTCATAATACAGACATACCTAAATATCTGCAGATTTACTGCAGCTTTATCTGGAAGCTACTCTGGGAGTTGCTGCTAAATGGAGAATCTGTCTGTTCTAGCACTGTCAGGTAAGCAAGCACGAGGCTATCGCCATAGCCAGCTGTGGGCAGATGCTGTGTTTATGTTGGAGCAGATCTACACAGTTTTTGTACGCCCATCCTCACACACAGCTTTAGCAAAAATGACCTCACTTATTCACAAGCATCACCACTCAACACAAAACTACTTCTTGTACACACAGTGTTCTAACTCCCTTTCTTAGAGGGAGAAGGGGACAGAAAAGAGGCAGTTCTGACATTCAACCCAACTTATGGCACCTTCAGACAGTCAGCATAGGTCAGAAGGCTAATTCTCAGGTAGTTCAAATAGCCAAACAAACTCAAAATCCCTACACGAAATCACCTTTGTCTGTTCAGGCATAGCTTGTAGTTATCCTCATGTTAAAAGCATCATCTATTCACATAAAATTTCATCAGTACAAGGACTCATTTTATCAGTTCTTGGAAAACTTGTCAGGATTACTGACACTTAAGCCAACTCAGAACAATTTTCAATCAATACGTCTAATGCTAGGAGGGATGTTTAATGTGTTTCTTTTTAAACAGATGTGTGTTTATAAAATAGAGAAAAAGTGAATTAAAATGCATATCACTACTGAAAACTGATCTCTATCTGACACACATGGTAAGCCATTTCAGAAAGGACGTTTGAAAGCGACATGTCAGAACAGTGCTGGCTTTTTCTGGGCTCCTGATCACTCAAGAAAAGGATAAACTACTTGATAGACTGTTCATACAACATGGGTACAAAATCTATGGTGGCTGAAGTGAAACGATGTAGTAGAAATGGGATCTGACAAGAGTAAGTAATGGTTCTGCTCACTTAGTCTGCTAAAATAAAATTTCAATAAAAATGGGCCCAACATGTGGGAGAAAAGCTATATTATCAGCAAATGTATTAAATATAGTAACTACAGCAATAATTCCATTATGGAGGCAAAACAAAACAAAACAAAAAATTATATGTGATAATTATAACAGCTATTTACTGTGACGATTAGAAGGGAAAAGTATTCCTGGATTTCCAAACAGCACCATCACCGCAGATGTGAAGAATCATCAACAGGATGCAGAGGTGCATCACTGTCTCCATGTAAGAAAATGAATTCAGGTTCTTTTAACTCAGTGACTAAGGTCCACCTAGGATTTCGGCAGGACCAGATTTCAACCCAAAATCATGAGGCTATTTTCTGGCCCTCGGGGCAGCAAAAGCTAAGGTCACGGCCATGGGGGGATAGTAATGTCTCCCCTACTTTTAAATGTGACTAATGTAGACATCTGTATCTTAATGTCTAGACTTCCTTTAATATCAGTGTAGAAAACTGCACATTTTGTGAACAGTTCATTTAACCTAATTTAGTCATTTACCCTACAGCAAGAGAAGCTGTGGCATAAAAGTGCCATCTTCCTCCCTTGGACTACAAAGGGAATGAAAACCTGATTTTTTTCACAGGAAAAAAATGTCACAAAGCTTCAAGTTCTTGACAAGAACTGAAAAATAGTAAATCTAGTTGGAGACCTCCAGAACTAAGCCCCTTCTCTTGGAATATGTGTAGGATCAAGAGCTGTTAAAAGTTTCTGTGACAAATGCACAATACTTGGTGTATTCACCAATTTAGCAGCTTTGACTTAGGAAGTCCTTTGAAATCTGATTCTTATATTCAGAACTCGCCCCAGGAATAAAATTTGTCATGGCTATTCTTGTTCTCATTATTTTTTTTATGGGAGTGGTCGCTGGCATTTGGATGGGTATGCCATTTCCTCTGCGGAAGTTAATATATGATGCTGAAGATCTGATGACATGTGCTTTATAGACAGTATCTTACAAATGTCAGAGAGAATACTGTTTTCTATAAAAACAACAACATATCTATAACAGAAGCTGTACCTCTAAAAAATACAGCTTGTATATTGGGCTTTCTACAACTGAAAGTGTAATGTGAATTTTATTTCTTTGAAACAAAGATTATTTATGCTGGCAATCACAGACATGACAAGATCTAAATAGCTATTATCCACTCACAACTGTGAAAAGCCGGAAAACCTATCCAATTTTTCCAGGATCTTATGTCCTTATTGTCTTCATAAGTCATGAATCATGTTCCTTTAGACAAGATCAACTGTACATTATTAAAAGAGAGGAGAGCTTTAAAATGACTGTTACAAACAAACAGACAAAAGTTAGTAAAAAGACTTGCAGAGCTCCCATTAATAACAAATTGAATCTGTAGAAAAATGTCATAAACATTGAATAGATTGACTGAATATTTTTTGAAGACTTTTTTTTTTTTTTTTTTTTTAAAGTTCTAGAAATCAATCTTTGGGGTATCTGATGTTATTAAAACTCCAGGAGCTAAAATGATTATTACTAAAGTAAGTAGTTTTACCTTTTATCCACATCCACTTACATAATATCCACTTTTGCATCAAGGCAAGTTAACATCTGTATTCAGTTTTGACTTAAATATGTCTTAAAGACTACCCTTCTGAGTTCTAATAAGCACTGGTGTAGAAATATGGTCACTTTATCTTATAATTTGCATAGGGAAACCATGTAAAGTCAAGCTTGTGTTTCAGTACTTTTTGATTTTAATTACTTCAACATTAGAAACATTAGAAACCTTGGTTCCAATATCAACAATATCAATTTTGATTGATATGAGAAAATGAAGATTTTATCCCAGGTTAGTTGATATGCACCTACCTATGCTTATATCACGTGGCCCATAGTCTAGGATTTCACATAGCTTACTGTCAAGTCAAAACTAAACCTTTCAAAACATCTCATTCAAATGTGGTATGAAAGGTCCACATGAGCTTTATATTAATCACCTTTCTTACAATCATTATGTGTACAAATGAATTAGTCATGCTGATAAGACTGAGGGCAAGAATTATGTGGGTCAAAGCTAATTTAGCCACTCGGCCACATGAAGTTTCTAGGGCAGAATAAAAAGTACTAATGGAAAGTGATTGTCTTATTCTGAAAACCAATAAAGCCGCATTAATTATCCATTTCAGTAACAGATCAGTTGCTACAAAGGTGTTATGGCCTTTTTAGACTGAGCAACACATCTTCTGTTTTGACTCTAGACAAACCATCCAATCCAATCAGACCCTGGGCAGCAGCTGTGTTACTATGACAGAACCAGTGACTTTCAGCATGACAACACAAAACAAAACCAAATCAAAACAAGAGAAAAAAAATCTTCTAGAAATTTATCCAATGACTCATGGAACTGACTCAAAACAACTTGTTCCAAAAAAAAACAACAAAAAAACCCACCCATATATTTATTCTTGAAAAATAATCAACACAAAAAAAAGCAAGTAAACCAACAAAAGACACGTTTACTTGCCTTTAAACTCATGCACTATGTGCCCTCTCAGTCCGTCTTCTCCAAACGATCCCCAGAGAGAAAAGCCTTTCTGTTTTCTGAAAACAACCCCAAACAACAAAACTTTGCTCTCCTCTTCAGGAAGATGAGATTCAGACCAACTATTCAAAACTCCTGTAAGCTCTGTCTGCTATCTCTTGTCTCTGGCATTTCCAATAGCTTCTTTCCTCTCATCATTACAAGTGTAGAGATTTTAGACTCTTGACTTTGGTCTTCTGAATTGCATCCAAATTAGATATCTAGGATAGATAATCTCAAGGGAGAACTTATCACTCTCTACAACTACCTGAAAGTAGGTTACGGCGAGGGGTGAGTCGACCTCTTTTCCCGTATAAGTAGTAATAGGACTAGAGGGAATGGCCTCAAGTTGCACCATGGGAGATTCAGGTTGGATATTAGGAAAAACAACAACTCTGAAAGAGTGGTCAGGCACTGGAATGGGCTGCCCGGGGAGGTGGTGGAGTCACTGTCCCTGGAGCTGTTCAAGAAACATATAGATGTTGTTCTAAGGGACATGATTTATGGGGAAATATTGGTGGTAGGTGGACAGCTGGACAAGATGATCTCAAAGGTCTTTTCCAACCTTGGTGATTCTATGATTGTCTAAATTAGAGTGTTAGTTCCACCTACAAGGACCTTTTAACTATAGTCTCTAAGCCATGGAATAACAGCAGTGTAAGTTGCACCGGAGCTCAGAAATTACTCCTTCCCTGTTACTGGCCAGGCCAGCATCCCCCTATCCACAGGTTTAACAACAGCTCTTTTCCTGTTTCCTAATGACAGCTTCTTTCAATTTAATTCCATGTTCTGGCCACCCCCCACCCCCCAAAAAACAACAACAACAAAAAAAAAAACAAAAAAAAAACCACCACAACCAACAAACTCACAATGACAAAGAAAACAGCAGGTAAACTGAAGCAGAGATTATACTTTTAAAAAATAATCTGTCTATTGATTGTTCTACATAAATACACATGAAGAAGCGCAGTGATATCTCAGTTACCAAGAAGTGGCAAATGAAAATATTATCAGCAGGTGGATTACAGCCTTGAGTTTCATTTCTAACAACAATTTGACAGCTCAGAGATGTCAAACTCATGACGAGTGTGATCTGACATCCTGGTTATTGAAAATGGGACATCTTTACTAAAAGTAAATGCAACAGTGCTAAGGGGAAAGCACTCCTATGCCTGGTCCTTTGTCAAATGTTGGTGTCCACAGCAGCTTGGGTCCTTTGCACAGGAGCTTGCTGTTGCATCTAGGGATTCCTATAGATCGAGGAGGAATCCATGCGTTGAATCAGTTCTCCTGACTCAATCAGGAAAGTGCAGCTTGAGCTCCTAGCCCCACTGTAAACAAAGAAATGCTGCAAGATATTTTCACACATTTTTACTCTTATTTGTTGTTCATGAAGTGAATTCCAGACTAACTCTGAGCATGTAGGTCTCACTCCTACTTCCTCTCTCCCTCTCTCAAGAAGAAAAGAGTACACTTAAATGCATCTTGAATGGCTGCCTCAGTAAAACTATGTTGGATGCACAGAACAAGTAATGCCATTAAAAGGAAAGAAAGAAATACTGTTATTTGTGTGAAGGAAAACCTGGCAAATCTTGTAGCTCATGATGATGGGAATTTAGCTCTTTTAATTTCTGAGATGGTTTAGTTTTAATTGGAATCAATATTGATTCCCAAACTGATTTTTATGCCATCAGTGTCAAATCTCTGCCTTGAAACAACTGAGACCAACCCATCAAGCTTGGTGTGCTGAGCTCCATAAGACCCAAGTTTACTCCTTGCTGACATATCTCACGGGGATATGACTCTCACTAATAGGCTATAATCAAGGCCACAGTCTCTGTGAAGCCC
Organism: Perdix hodgsoniae; assembly: GCA_035772895.1. Taxonomy (NCBI): domain Eukaryota; kingdom Metazoa; phylum Chordata; class Aves; order Galliformes; family Phasianidae; genus Perdix; species Perdix hodgsoniae. The sequence continues at coordinate 3,280,049 of JAPSGF010000045.1, read as the reverse complement.
CAACATGGTGGTTTGTGGCCAACAGACCTGTGTAATCTTGCAGATCTACACCAGATGCCTCTGCTGGGCCAGCGCTGGTACCACACCCCTGGTCATAATGGATGATTTTCAGTGCTGATGAGAAAGGGAAAGGGAAACTGAGTGTGTGCTGGTCCTCTTCCAGCAGCCTGACCTGACTGACAGCACAGCCGGCGCCTATCCACTTGAAGAGATGTCTGAACTGCAGATGGATTAGTGGTCACATTGGCTGGGCCAAAACATCAGTTTCCACAAAGCTTGACTCTATGCCTCTGGGTCCATTTTAAATGCCAAAATATATATATATTTTTTTTTCAGTTGAAAAGCAACTGTGTTCGTCACGTGCAGGATGGTGTATTTACCCAGTCAGTCACTGAAGTGACTCTAGTCCTGCTACCCCTGCAGAAAGCATAACCAGTGTTAAACAAATTATTGTGAGCAGGAGGTAAGTAATCAAAGGTGAAAGTTTTGATGGGTGTGAAGTCCAACTGCTAAGAAGAGATGTGCTCCTTAACATGGATTTAGCATCATTTGGCGTGATCTGCTGTAATTACTCAGAATTTGAGCCATTTGACCCTACTGCATTAAGCCTTAGTGTTTCCTAAATCCTGTTAATAAAAAGCAAATGGCTCGTCTCTTACTCACTGCCTGGAACAAGCACAGGACTGTGTGAGGGAATTCAATGCACAAGCCGTTATGAAGCCTGCTGTGGTTTAGCAAACCAGCGCGATGGGAGCTGCTGTCGGGCTCAGCGCAGGTGTAGGGCTGTGCGTATCGCTGCCGCTCGGTGCAAACAGGCTGTGCATTGTGCTTCGCTCATCCATCACTGCTCTGTCAACACAGGTCAGCTAATCCTGCTCTCGGCGACCTCTGACCAGCATGCCAAAGGGAGGCAACAAAAATTCAAATGCACTGCTGAGGGAGACAGAATTGTTAAAGCTGCCTTTTCTTCTTGCCGAGACAGGGTAAAACAAACTTCTAAATGCTATTAGAGAGCAAACCTCCGTAAACAGGGAGAAGTGGCTCACCGAGTCTTCCCCTTTATGATTAATACACTGTCAAGTCCTTCAAGTGCTTTCCTATAATGCAGATATTTATTGTGGTTTCTTTCTTTCTTTTTTTTTTTTCTTTTAAAGATTCCTGCCTCAAATCAGTCACTTTATCTCAATATTTCACGGTTAACAAAAATAACAAGAACAAAGGCAAGCAAAGGCACGGCCCAAACCAGACAAAAGGGAATTGCAGTTGCATCAGATCAAAGCCACCAGCTCTACACAGAGGGAGCCGATTCCTCACTTTGCCAAGGCAAAATGATAATAAAAAAAAAAAAAAAAAAAAAAAAAAAAGTTCCTGCCTGAGTTATAACTATGAGGGGTAAGGTAAGAAATCAATGAAAGTTAAAGAAGATAGGCCAGACTTTCAGTGTGGTGTGTTTAGAGCAGAATTTTTCACATAAGTATTTACTTGTAGGGTTTAGGGGCAACCAAATAGAAGAAAGTAGGCCAAGAATATTTTAATACTTGCAATAACGGCAACCTTATTCACAACAATGTATTTCTCCTCATTCAGAGAAGTTTCAGTACTGGAATAGCTAAGCTAAAAGTATCTACACGCCCCAACACTTCTTATTTTTCTTTGGGACAATGAACTCTCAATGTTTTGAAAGTCACAAGACTCATAAACAAACTAAGTGAAGATTTTTCCTGTCCTCACTGTCAAGGTAGTCAAATGCATCATGTTTTTATTGAAAGACTAAAACAGGTACTCGAAATACCTTCCCACTTCCTCTAGTTACTAACAATATAGCGGAAAAATGTACGTATCCATTTGTATGTTTTGCTCGTTGGATCTGTTATCATTTCTGTATACAGAAGGTGAGATGTGGAAATTCCTTTGCATCAAAGAGTGCAATAAACACAAGATAAACAATTTGCACCTCAAGTACTACATTGCATAACAAGTTTTCAAGAGCACGTTCAGAGATGTAGCGATTGTTGTTGATGACAGGGAGGGACACTGTTTTAGAGAGCAAATACCAAAGCAGATGAAATTGAACCCAAAATTGTAGCAGCAGACAAGGTAAATGGGACAACCTGTTTTCAGTGCAACTGGTCTAATACCCTAGCTTGCTTTCAAAATCTGTGTTTAGGAAGACTTCTGTTGGAAACTCTACAATTTCAGTGACTCTCTCTTTTAGCAGTTTTGGTAGGAGGGATTTGTTTTTCACATGTGACTAGCAGCTTGCTCGCTCATGGAATGCAAAAGTAAAAAATCAAGCAAAGAAAAAAAGAGACCTCCCAACATAAAAATTCAGTGGAAACCGAACCTGAGACATAGATGACAAAGCCCAAACCATTTTGACTGTTCCAAAAAACCAACGTATTCCCACTCACCCATTTTCTCGGGTTTGAGTGGAGGGCTGTATTAAGGACAAAATGCTTTCTGGACCACTGCTGTCAGATGGAAGGCAGGTTTCAAACACAGAAACAAGTACCCAGCAAAACAGTAACTGTCCCTCTACCTCAGGGTACACAGCACAGTGCCAGAAAATGTACATTCCAATCCAATTTTGTTACAAATATGCGTAATTTTCTGATTTATCACCTTATATTTGTCCAATACATGGCTTCTGATATGAAAAACTGATGGAAATACACAGTTCTATGTCATGTAAGCATACACAGCTTGCCACTGATTTCATCAAGGGTCACATTTAAACATAGTTAAACTAAATGTTCAGCTTCTGGTAGTTCCCAAGATAAACATGAGGGTGCCCCTGTGATGTGAAAGCCGCTAATGCAAAGGCACTGTTTTGTTGATATGTAAAACCTTCTATGAGCCAGAAACTGGCTATTCTTTGTCATCAAGATGAGATACGAATCTTTGGGATATTTGTCTAACCCTGTAGGCTTAATCCTATCTGAGTTACAGATTATAATAATCCAGAAGTAGGTGAGCATTGATTGTGGATCACTGCAACATGCAAATTTGTTGGTCAGATTATGGGCTGACCCTACATTTGAAAAATCATCAATAACACAATTACCAAAAATACTACCAAAATCCTGACTAGAAATATTTACATGGCTGCAAAAAGATTTGTATTTGAAGGGTGAAAAGGCAGGAGCTGATTAGTTTCATGCCAGAAAATTGACTTCAAAGTCATCAGAAGTTCTCAGGACTGGAGGGCTTTTATTGCCAAAGCAGAAACTAGTGAGGAGCTGCTGAATGCAGCTGATACTCCATTGATAGCTAAGTAGGAGATGTAAAGCTGCACAAAAGAAGTTTAAATAGGTTTTCATGATTCAGGCTGAAAGACAGTCTCACGTGGAAAACATCTAGCTTTCTGCAATGGCCCATTTTCAACCATGGGTTGAGATCCTCTCACATTTCTTTTGTTGTTGTTTTTGTAGGACACTTCCTGTTTAGGAAGAACTGGGGTTTTACTGTAAATGATTCCAATAACATACTTCTCCTGCCACAACCACAACTCCAGTCCCTGTCTCTCCAAAAATAATACTAATAACAAATGGTGAGTTTACGACACGTTACCTCGTGATGCCATTTGGCAGCAAGAAGGAAGAAACTGGAAGGTTGGTACGATGCTGCTACAGAGATCAATCTTGTTTGAGCATTTGTTTTGATTACCGAGGCAATTGTAAAATATTTGCTTTAAGTATTCCCCCTTCTTTCCTCTATATCATTCTCACCGGAACAGCATAATGAAGCTCACGAGTTCTGTAAGCATCCCTTTGAGATAACACATAGCTCTGCCACTGCTACCAGGAAAGCACACAGACACAGCATTTGTTTACTGGCATGCAATGTAATATTTGTCATTGCTACATATTCATCTACTTCCTCATCAGTGTCTTTTTCTTTCTGATTTACCCTTCCATTGACACAGTGCTCCTTTTTACCCCATTACAAAAATAGAAATCAAGAGGTGTTTTCAGTCACTTGCAGATTCCCAACTGAAGGATCAAACTTTTGAGAAAGATCATCCTATTTTCCAGATGTGAGAGCTTTATTTTTAAACTGATCTGAGTTCATTTAAGACAGAGCAGGGATATAACAAATTATGATCTAAGCTTCAACAACATAATTATATGGACATGTGTAAGAAAGGCTGTAAATCCACAAAGAGCTGAATGATCATTGACACGATCATGCACTGTTTTGATAAAGGGAAACAACACCCAAGCAATATAAATAAATTCTATGTAATAAATACTTTATCTACCTCTACATCGAGGTTTTCCTTAGATATTAAAATCAGGCCCTCTATGTACTGTAATGAGTTGGGAATGACATCTTCTTACATGGTATATATAAACAATTGTATAAAACTCAGAAAAGAAGGGAAAAAACAGTGATTCCAGGGATCAGTGTACAACTGGACGCATTCATCATCTCAAGAGAAACTGCTGGATGTTAAGTGTTTGAAACCTATATTTCCTTAGTAAAAGGGTGCAGGTAGTGTCGTCCAGGGGAAAGTCCAGGGAATCTCCCCTAGCTCGGGCTCTTTCCACTGCACATTGCTCCCCCGAAGACCACAAAAAGAGCTGTTAATCACTATTAACTGATTGCCACTACTCAGAGTAAATGGGGATGTTTTTCATTGTCAGTTGAGAGTGAATGTATTCTGGTGTATTCCAGGATTTAGATCTGCCACACTGCTGACTCTATAGCACAAGATCCCCATTGAAAACAGACATCATTTTTTTCTAATGTTCAGCACCCCAAAAACATTTCCATGAACTTCCTGAACTTCTCCAATACAACATACATCTTAGTGGAAACCAAACCTTTGGTTTTTAATCCATTTTCTAGCAAGAAACATTGGTATTGTTATTGAGAAATGATGCTATTTTAGCACACAAAATATTTTATACAGTTAGAAGTGAAAGTGAGATTATTTCCAAATTTTTCTTCTTAAATCTTTTGGGGTGGGTTGCTTTTTTTTTTGCTTTTTTAGCCAGTGAATTGCCTAGTCTGTCTTAGCTTTTTGACACATTAATGATGATTTGAAAGAAAAACTATTTTTCAAATGACCTCAAAGGACCTAAGCTCACTTTTATAGCTTCTCTCAACGTCTGTAAAATAATTTGAGATTTTGTTTGGAGGATGATGACTACATAAGTTCAGAGTGCTTGTAGTAAGAAAGTAAGACAGAAGAAAAGACACGATGTATTTTTAATCAAATTGCCTGGATTCTTTTTTTTGCCTAACTTGCTCATCTTATAACATGAAAATACAGGGGAACTGAATGATCAAGCAACTCCCCATTAAAAAAATGCAAATAACCCATTTTTAATTTAAAAGATAAGCTAATTAAAAATAATGGCTGTGGACGGTTCCTGACAAAGCACTTCAAAAACAAGAACCACGTATTTCATGAGACTTTAGTGTTTTTTAATTAAGATGATTTTTCATTTCCCCTCTTCTTGAATTGTGATAATAAAAAGCTGCAATTGGAAATGAAGTCGTTTTTTCCCAGTGAAAAGTAAAAAGAAGCAAGACTAATGTTGCCCCTAAGTGGGAAGAAGATAAAAATTCCAGACGCTTCCACTTGGCTTTAAAAGCTGCCCACAGATTTTTAATCAGGTGAAACACTGCTCATCATCCAGCAGTAAAGCTGTCCACTGGTGTTACAGAATTATAGAATGGCTTGAATTGGAAGGGATTCGCAAAGATCATCTAATTCCAACCCCCCCCCCCCCCTCCCCACGTCTCATCAGCACTGCCAGGTTCCAGCAGGGCTTAGCTTGGTGTGATGGGACTCAGTTCTCCTCCAGACCAGGCAGCAGCATCCAGCTCTATTACATTTCCCTAGGCTGAATGTATCAATACTCTACAACTCTTTTGATCTACTCTGGAGACACAAACTAGTGTAAATGACCACCTGAGGTAGATTTGCACCTCTTTTCAACCACCATATGAGTGCAAAGCAGATAAGGCATTCTAATCTGGACACTGATGTCCACTGTGCTGTTTTCCAGAGACAGCAAGGAGCAGACAAGGAGTGCAGCAAACAGACACAAGTACATAACGTCCACATGACCCATGTAGGATTTGAAGATACATATTTCTTGGAAATGTTGTCTTCGTGGTCATAGCCTTAACAAGGGGAGCAATGCGGACGAGAGAGCACGTGTGGCACTGCAAGTCACTGATGCAGTTTCTGATAGGGAAGATGTACCAGGTATTGGAGGAGGAATGCGTGCAGAGAGCCTAAAGGGCAGAGCAGCCCCCGATGGGTGAGAACCACATCCTCCCAGACTAAATTATTTTGCGATTCAATGATAATTTGCCTTTCCTGTTCATCTGTGCAGTTCGACCACTCTGTTTTACAGCTGGTTAGCCTACATTCTGTTAACTGTAGTACTGTACTGAAAAGTCATCACCTATTTCTAATTCCAACCCACACAGGGCTTACAGCTATGATGTAAGAACTCACAGAGTCTGAAGAAAATAAGACACTATTTACCATCCACTCTCTTTGCCCTGAAAAGCACAAATTTATAAGCCTCTGTTCCTTTTTGGGTTTATAACATGGGGTGAGAAAAATACCCTTGCTTGCACACTGGAAAGGTGGGGTTCATGAGTAATCAGGAAACCTTTGCAGGCTTGTAAAATGCAAGAGGCATACCTTTTCAGCTCATAGGTCATATATTATGAACAGAGCCTACAGTTATTATACAATCAAATTTTATAGACTTTAACTGACTCTTTGAAAGCAATCTAAGGCGTTTAAAATGAGAAAACTCCAAGAAAAACAGTTTTGGAGTATCTGAAGATGCTTGCAAAGCTGTTAGGTAATTCGTTCAAGTAGTGTTTCTTGCTGTAGAATTTATCAAGTTGAGAGAAATACATGCCATCAGCTTTCAATCAGAATATTGAGCGGTGCTAACGCTTTTCCAACACTAATATAGGGTCTTTGGAAAAAAACAGCCCATTTCCCCTTCTTGGAATGCAAGAAAAGATGACTTAAAGTTTATTTTTTCCAGTTTAATCTTCAAAACTTCAAAGTTTGTTTTCTGCCCTCTTTTTTTTTTTTTTTTTTTTTTTTTTAAGGCAGAAACCCAGTCTCCACAGGCTTACAGCCAAATATGTGCAACATCAGGGTACACCTGGAAGTCATTAAGACCTGCACTTCAAATCTTCCTGCAAGGAGATGGGGGGGATCCATCCTCCCCTTCTCAATGTTGTCACCCTGTTTCTATTAGGGAAACCTTGAGCCAGCGGTGTTCAAAATAAGGAGTTAAACTGCAAACAAACACATTATAAAGAAACCTGCACTCCTGCTCCAGGGTAGGGTCAGAGGCCAATTATGTCAGTTTGAGATAGACAGAAACCCCATAAAGGACCAGAAAACTCCCAAAGAATAGCATGAAAGCTTTCAGAGCTGTTTAAATGTGTGAATATTTAACATTGAAATGCTCAGGAATAATTTTCCTTCTCAATCGTGTTGACTTAAAAATCTTAAGTTCAAATGAACTAAATTATTCATTCTTTCATTGTAATTTTCTTGAAATTTAGCTTCAATTCTATGATATATTTGCATTTCTTTAAAAAAAAAACTGCTAATATAATTTAGAACTCTTTTGTATACATATAATATAATATATATTTCCTGGTAAATTGTGACTTGATATAGATATGAGATGCCAGATTGTTGGAAGCAAAACAGAAATTGCACTGTGAACTGCCACACCAGCTGGTAACCACATTTTCTAGAAAATCTGTGGGCAGGCTGTCTTGAGAAAGCAGAACGGGAGCTAAAATTGTTGCTATTTTTGTGCGATAAGGAGATAACTGAAGAGGCAAAACAATTTCACTTCTAAAACGTTAACTTTTAACTATTAATTTTTATTTCTCCCTATATGTTGGCTTTACCACAAAATACTTTGTTCACCCTTCTTAGTGCACGTATACATACGCACCTACAAAATGGACTTCTCACATTCTACCCATCTCCTTTCAAGCCAGGCACAGAACCCCAACATGGCATCTCAAAGAAAGGAAGGGATGACTGCTGAGCTCAACTTTTATACTTGCAAGACAGCATCTTTTTTTGGAAATCATATTGATTTTAATGAGAAACACCACAGCTCTGCTGTCACGTTTGGCTTATGGGTGTTTATTATATGAACAACGTGATTTATTTAATTATTTATTTTAAAGCATAAAAATAGGAACTCTTCATTCACAAGAGCAAGCTTTAAAGTTTCCTTTTAAAACATGAAGAGGGTCCTCAAAAAGGCTGGTACCTGCCATAGCGTGCCATGAACCCTCCAGCAAACCAACCTGCAGCTCACGCTCTCAGAACCAACTCCAGCTATTCAATGAGGTGGGGGTATTGGGGCTCAGCTCTTACCCTCCCCACCCCAACCCATCCTCCTCAGGCTCTGACCTCTGACCCAAGGCATCAGCACCCCGAAAACAGCAAATACAGGAGAAAAAACACGTCTGGGCTGTAAGCAGCTGTCTAGCCACCTCTGCCGGGTCACGTCCAGGTAAACACTGACAGCCTTTTGGCACTCGGGGGCAGGTGGGGGGGCTGCGATAAACTCTGTTTGTCCAGGTGCAAAGGCAGACATGGGCTTTGCTGTTTTTCCTTTGGAAAATGGCAAAGCAGCACTGCGGACATTGCTCCTGTGGGGCTTTCACAGATCCCCACCCCGCACCGAAGGTTTTAAGTAGGCGGGGAAAAGCCTACATGCATCTTTCATGCTAACCCTGCAAACGGGGGTGGATTTGCTGGAGTGCTCCTCTCCGGCAAAGCCAGATGGCTGAACAGGGTGAGAGAGCAGCATTTGCCTCCTAAGCACGATTTCATTATTATTACGACTTTAAGATCCGGGTGTGAAGAGCACAAGCGGCAGGGCTGGGAGCATATGCAGCCACTGCTGGAAGCACCGTGGAAAAGTGCTGAGGGATGAAGCGGAGCAGAACACATCGTGAGGCTGAGACAAAGCACGGCTGTGATTGGAGCAGTGGTGCCCGAGAAGTGTAAATAAATGTGGGATGCAAAGAGATTTTGTTCCTGAGGTCTCACAAAGATTTTACAAATTAAGAGAGGAAGGGAGCGTTTTCTTTGCATATACAGTCTGCCCCTTGAAATAGCATGTTAGAGATGTGGACCTATTTGAGTGTATTCAGAGGAGTGCCACAAAAATGCTCCAGGAGATGGGATCCCTCTTGTACAACAACAGGCTGAGAGCTGGAGCTGTTCAGCATGAAAAAGAGGGTCCAGGGAGACTTGAGTGGCTGGTCAGTAGCTAAAAGGGCTGTAAGCAGGAAGGGGACAGACTCTGTAGCAGGGTCTGCTGTGACAGGACAAGGGGAAAATGGTTTCATACTAAAAGAGGAGAGATATAGACTGGACATGAGGAAGAAATATTTTGCGGTAAGAATGATGAGGCCCTGGCACAGGTTGCTTAGAGGGGTGGTGGAGGCCCTGTCCCTGGAGACACTCAAGGTCAGGCTGGATGGGCTCTGAGCACCTGATGGAGCTGTGGGATTCCCTGTTCATTGCAGGGGAGCAGATGGCCTTTAAGGGTCCGTAAAACTGAAATGATTCTACAAAAGAGTGAATGCAAAAGATTTTGGGGCAAAACGTTTCCTTGCCACAAAAGCACAGGGAATAAGGGGGACATGGCAAACAGAGGGCTGGGTGATATGCCGACTGCAGCTGAGTGGAGCAGAGCTGCCTGTGCCAGTGAAAAAAGCAGAGTGGGGGCCCTGGGACAGCTCTGCTGAGCCCAGCTGGGTTTGCAGCCTGAACTCAGGGCCGTTCTGTATTTCTCCCATGTCAAACTGCAGCTCAGAACAGGAGAGAAGTGGCACACAATGGGCTAAGTGTGCCGGTGTGCACACAGAACCCCGGCGTTCCTGGGGGCAGCCTCAGCACGGGGACGTTCTGTACCGGGTCAGCAAATAAAAGATCCTTTGAAAGCAAAAAATGTTCAGGGTATCAGGAGCACAATCCCCTTACGTTCAGCTCGTACCTCTGGGACACATGTAAATAACTGAAGTAGCATTATCCGTCGGCCTTAAGCAACCGAGCTGCGTTTAACAACCACCAGGCTCCCGCCCTGAGCGCTGGTTTCCCAAGCCCAGAGCTCCAAGCATCAGCCCAAACCACTGTCAAAAGCCAGGCAAACACAAACTTAAACGTGTCACTTCGTGTTTAACTCTGTGTATTTAATTACGCATAGAGTTAGCGAGCTGGTGTGTTTTAGTTAAAGTCGTACTGACAGGCAAAACTCTCTCTAGCATTTAATACAATCGAGCAAATGTTTTCCTTCTGAAAGTGCCCTGGGAGGCAGCAGAGTAGGTGAACGGAGGCACTCAGAATTAGAAAAGCACATGCAGCCCGTTGCCAGATATATTTCAAGTTGTCTAAAAGATATGCCTTGTTCTAACAGCAAGGGCTTAAACCCTTAGAAATAAGAAACACCTGCAGTGTGTCTCAATGCTATATTTATTTCTCTGTGAATATTTATAAGCGTTTAAGCTACTAATGTTGTTGGCATTGTTAAATCTTGATTGTGAAGTTTGTAAATATTCAAAAGAAGCAGATGTTTACTAATCCCATTTACCTTTAAGGGAAAAAAATGTAAAACTGGAACGAAAGCAGATTGTTAAACCGTTCTCCCAACAGAAACAACCAAAATAAATTACTGCAATCTGAAGACTATAAAGAGTGACTTCAAAGGTCAAAGGATTAAAGACAGTCTAAACCATGAAATGCATTTTATTAGATTAATAAAACATATGATTTTGCTAACTTAATTACATGAACAAATTAGCTGGAAAGGAACTTCAGAGCTTGCCATCCCAAATTAACGCCAGCTATGGAGAAGGTGCAGCAGTGACGGCCCCGCTGCTCTCAGCTTGCACACTTCTATCTCTGCACTGAGCCTCTGCAGAAGCAGGGAGCAAAGGGAATGTCCAAGGGCATCCCAGGAGCTGGGTGGAAGCAGAGCACTGTGCCATGGAATGGGCCTGGCCCCACCAGGAGGCCCCTGCCTGGCGTCCCCTGGTAACCAAAACATTCATTCAGTGCTCTGTTCACCTGTTTTAAATCATGCTTTTAGGTGTTTTTGTGTGATAAATAATTGAAGCTGTTTCTTTTGGCCATCGGAATAATTGAGACACTCTCCTTTTCAAACAGATTGATGGGTAAGTACAACAAGCACATTGAAAAGTGAATTTTGGCTTGCAGAGCCTTGGATTTGCTTAACTCTTTCAGGGCTTAACAGGGGCTCTCATTGAAGGCAGGTTTTTCAATGCCATGTCATTCATTGACGGCAGCTCACCAGAGCCATTAGGGGACAACAGCAGAGGGAAATTAGTGTCACATTTTGGAATGCCACTCTCATTGGCCTCACCAAAGTTCAAATTCACTTGGCTTATTCACCTCCCCAAATACAGCTGGATGGTGCAAGGGCTTCGCAATTCCTTCTCTTGTGGCATTAGACATGACAAGATTATCATTTAATGCCTCATCACTGAACAACTGACTTATGGCTTTGCAGGGCTGGGCACCATTTCCCAAATACTCTACAACTTCAGAGGGTAACACAGCTTGGGGAAAAAAAAAAAAACCTTTACAGTTTCTTAAGTAGAAAACCTGGACTGTGCTAATCCCAATAAAATAAGTGCAAATTTGTCATCCTGCTTAAGTACAGATCCCTACAGATGCATGCATTGCTGATTCATTTCTCCATTTGCTATTTAAGGATTTACATACTGGATTGGAAATAAATAAATAGAGCTTTTGCCATTTTGACTTATTTTTTTGTTCCTTAAACTATCACTGCCGTATGATAATGAAATACCATTTATCTGCTGCTGGTGTGAACTGCTACGACTGCATGTTCTCCCCCCATTAGTGGCCTCTCAGAATCTGTTGTTTTTGGTTGGTAAAATGGGATAAAATGGTGCAACACCCACTGCTTCTACACACTTTGAAAGTTTCTCCTGATCTTTATTTTCATACAGATCACCATTTAAAAACAGACTTTTTTTTTCTTTTTTTTTTTACCTTAATAACATCCTAACGTGTCATCGGCTTTGGCCAGAAGACAAGTATACACGATTCCAACATCTTCAATTTTCAAGGTCACATAGCCCAAATCATAAAGGAAAAGCTCTCTTGGGTCCATTCAACAGCGGCTGAACATGCAAACCAACAGCTAGGTCTGGAAACAATTTCAGCTGATTTATTGGGGTTACCCTTAGACAGACTTGGGATTTTTTGTCTTGCTGAAAGCAACACAAAACCAAACAAAAAGCAAAAGCTTCAATCCTTTTTTTTTTTCTTTCTTTTTTTTTTTTTTTGACTGATGATACCCAGATGATAATTCTACAAAGTCATCTGGGACTAAATCTCAGTGAGGAATGGCGTTGGGCAGTCATGTCCAGAGCCAGAATGACCTTCCCAGAGAATGGAAGTACCACTCGCTTCTCAGTACAGTGCGGGCATGCAGATCTCCCTCCTTAATATCAACTCCCCTCTCCAGCTGTCCTTACCAAACCTTGTCTCTGCCTCCCACCACCCTGAGTCAGCTCAACAACAAGCCCAGACTCAGCCAAGTAGCCACCAGAATGTGTGTGTTTTGCTGCCCTACACCACAACGTGAAGCAGTACCTACTTTTGCTAATGGTTGCCCGTAGGGGACTGAGAAGACCATATTAATAGTAATTCACATTGGGATGCTCTGAATCAGCAAGACTCATAACAAAATGAAAAAATAGCAGCAGCTTTGCATCATTACAACTCTACCCCTCGTGGATTTTGTGCTAGTGGCAATCTCCCTGAGCTGGCACAGACTAAAATATTCTCCTCTTAATACCATTCTTTCTCCAACTCCTACACTCAAAGAAAGCTGAATTTACTAACTGGCAATACTCTTCTATTTTAATGAATCCATACAAAGCATATTTATACGAAAACTAAAGCTCAGAGGTTTAACATCAAGCTTGCTCATTCAGATCCCCCACTCTACTGTTTATACAGCTGTTTACTCAAAGGAAGCTCACACGACATGTGCAAGTTGGAACAGCAGCAAAAGCAATTCCTACCACTTACTGTATTAGCTCTACTAATGATCTTCCTGTCCCATCCAAGAGTTGAATAATGGGATATCTGTCACTCATGAGATACAAACCAGCATCCATGCCTTCATTTGAAAGTGGCAAGATCCTAGCTCCCAACCCTTTGGTATAAAACACACAAGAATGCCTTTACCCAGCCTATGAAATGCTGACCATGTCCATCTGGGGACACAGAGCTCCATCCCCACCCTGCAGCATCCCTCTGAGCCCCTCTGGGACTGCGGCTTTGCCACACAGCACAATGCTGCCTTTGTGCCTTGTGCATAAGACCATGAGAGTCACGATTTACTGCTCTGCAATTTCACTGACTCAACCTTCCAACTTGGGGGCTTATTAAGCTTGCGTGCTAAAACTAAATATATAAAATGGCAGAACTTTCTCTTTGCTTCTCATCTCTGTTAACTGATTCTCATTATCACTTGCCTTGCTGAGATTTCCTTTTACTACAAACATGGAAAGGAAAACCCAAGAAACAAAATCACAAAATGCTTGCTCTGTTAACAAAACATGAAGGATATGTCGTTTCAAAACCTCTCTCTGAATTGTCTTTTTCCACAGTAGGCAAGAAAAGCAAGTCGTACTTAATATCCCAAGTATTTCTATCCGACACTCAATCAAACTACAGAGAGCAAAAGTTAGAAACCTTTTAACATTTGAAAATAGGCATTAGAATAGTAATTTTCCAGCCTTTATTCATTGCAGGTGCAGCCTTCTATGCATTTAAGACGCGCTTTTAAAGATTTACAAATAGCCTGCGCAGTGACTCTGAACTCCAGAAGGCCAGAATATGGGAAAGATAGCATGCAAGTGCAGGGTGAGTATTACGGATCTGTTCCAGAAATGAGCTGAAAACCTATGATCCAATTAAACCAATAGAAAACACAGCTGCTTGAGTACTCCAGGGCCCAAGCTGTAAACCTGAGTGCTGAACACAAGCCCTGTTTTCCCCCAAGGGTTACCTGCTTACTGTGGGCAGCACACTCATGCGTGGCCGCGATGCTCAGCCAGGCTGGAGGGGTCCTGTGAACTCCTCCTCACAGTTTCGTTCCCATGTGGTTTCACACTTCGACCCCACAAGTTCACTTTGAACTTCAGGTTCAAATGAATTTAAAAAAAATAAACTCAAAGGCTGTCAAAACCACTGCTTACTGTGGGGGAACCCAGCCCGACTGCATACCAGGTGGTTTCAAACAGCAGACAAATTAACTTATCTTTTCAGTGAACGTTTGCTTGCCATGCAAACAGAACACTGCTACTCACTCCTTATTTTCAGCATGTGAGACTCTGGCTACTCACAGAATGGCCAGGGTTGGAAGGGACCTCAAGTATCATCAATCTCCAACCCCCCTGCCACATGCAGGGCCACCAACCTCCCCATTTAATGCTACACCAGACTGCCCAGGGCCCCATCAACCTGGCCTCGAACACCTCCAGGGATGGGGCATCCACAGCCTCTCTGGGCAGCTGTTCCAGCACCTCACCACTCTCTCTGTAAAGAACTTCCCTCTGATGTCCAACTTAAATCTCCCCTCCCTCAACTTAAAACCATTTCCCCTCACTGTGTTTTTCCATGTGCTGCCGCCTAAGTGTATACGCAACCACTAAGTTCAATATCACGCACTCCAATTGCACGTGCATCTGCAGTGAGATTACTTTTAATTTCATAGGGCTGTAAATAGTGTGCCTGCACTGGACGCACAGACCAGCCTAGATCAGCATTATGCCAGGTCAGTCCTTAAGCTGCACATGATTGTATATTTATGTCTGTATTTGTGAGACAGGGAAAGGAATGACATTTATAAGCAATTAACTGGTTTAATGAACATAAGTCAAGGGAGTGACAGCAAGTTTAAATTCAAGTCTATCCTTTGCTGCCTGTGCCAGAGCAATCTTTATGATCATTTTGTTTTTCCAGCAAAACACATAGGCAATGACTGATAAGGGCCATTTATTTTGTCTTCAGTTACCATGCAAGTATTTGGCTAGGGCTTAACCCCACCAAATTCCAAGTTGTTCTCATCTGTTAGCAGCCATCTCAAAGACGGTTATACTCCAGCACTGTTAATGCTGCCTTGATAATGCAGAGCACAAGGATGGTTGTTTTGCATGGCTCAGGATAACACACACTGCAGCAAGCCATCAGAGTTTGCACAGCTTTACCCAGAGCACGATACTTGCATTTCTGCAACTCATTGGTGCATCCAGTTTGGAGTGCGCGCACACACACACACACACACACAAATAAATAGATCAGTCACTTGGACAGAGAAACTGCTGTGTGATAGACAACCAGTCACCTTCAGGGAAAATATAAATCCATTCAATATCAAAATAAGCTCATAAACCAAAAGCTAGGCAAAGGGATATGGTTGTATTTCCTGTGCTAATCTGTGAAACTAAAACTTTCAAAAAATCAAGACCTCCCCCCATGCATGGTTGCCATTGGAGAATTTGTTTCAGCTTTTGCATTCAATATACCCTTGCCACATATTGATTTCTTTCCTTCAAAGCTAATCTTTTGACTTTCTCACTGTAAAGAGGAAACATTGTCAGACTGATTATGAGGAAGCTCACTAACAGTTCATGCATTTGATGCTCTGGCCATAATGTTGTACAAAATCTAATGTCGTAAGTCCTGGATCATGTACAAATACAGAAAACAGCATCAAAGACGCAGTGTTCCCCCAGGTATCTGTCTTTCAGCTTGCAGAAGGCTCATTCATTTCAAAACACGCTGGAATAACTGACTGACTGCACTGAAGCCTGTAACTGCCTTTATATGTATAAGCCTTTATACTACATTATCGAATGTCTTGAAACATTTTAAAGTTTTATTACAGCGTTTGAAATCAACAAGGCAATTAGTGAGCACCAAGACTGTACGCTGGTCAATCAAAACTGCCATCAATAGCAGTCTGTGAAAGTCAATGGATGGCTTGGGTTTATGGGCCAGGGTGAGTGTGTCCATACACAATCCTTTTCTTCTTTTATAATTACACCTTAGGTTTTAAGGAGAAGCCCATATTCCCCAATTTAACTTAACACTGTTTTCTGATATAGAAAACACGGAAGAGATGCTTATACTTGACAAAAGTATGGGTGGAAAAGTGCATTTTTTCCCCCAAACTGCTCCCAAAGGACTAATAAATAATAAAATGTCTTGTATTTTAATAAGGCCTTTCTCTTCAGGTATCACAGAAGCTGAAAATTACCAAATATGTCCAGAACAACCATGAAAATGCTATGTGCTACTGAAGAGAAAAGCAGCCATACAGCTTCTATCCAGAACAGCAGAGTCAAAGACTCTGTAGATAGATACAGTAACAGATTCTTCAATAAACATACGTTTTCTGGACCACTCAATATGTATGGGAGATATCTGTAATCAATGCTACTGCCACATGCAGCTCTCTGGCTTTCAGGAGATGACATATGTTCCCAATTTGTATCCTGCGTAACCAGAAGATGTGTTTACTGCTACAAAATCAGGTTAACGTTTACAGAGCATAATTATCTTTAAAAAATGACTTTGCCATGACTTTCAACAAACTCAAAATAGACTGGGGAAGAAACAAGGACTGCTGTGTCCTATTAAAGCTAACATTTTCCTGAGCAGGTGGAAACAAAAGTCAGCTGCCACTTCTCTCTTTCTTTTCTTTCTGACCTCTGCTGGAAAGGGATGTATTCTAACAACGAAGTAAAACATTTAACTTTTCGTTTTCATTCTGCTGTAATTCTGGTTAAGGGTTTTGTTTCACAATACTGAGATCAAAACCAGAAGCGTGTGTGGCTACGAACTCCCCTCCCTGAGTTTCCAGCCAAAGTTTACAAAATCAAGCTGAGAGTGGTCAAACCGAAGCACGTCGTAACTGCAAAACATTCAATGTGAGATTCAGTGACGAATCCGTAGTCCGGCAAGACAGCCACCACAACGGGAGGTTATTCATCTCTGCTTTTCAGAATCACAGCTAGCTGGAATTTACGGTTACACATATTTTCACAATTTGATGCAACATTTACATTAGTTTAATCAAACATTTTCAGAGCGCCTGGTTCATTACTTGCGTGCCACTGCATCGATTGCACTTTACTTACTTCTCTAATCAAAGAGTATCTGAATTCTTTGGAGTGGACAAATGGATATAGATTTTACAGGAACTGAACAAACTAAATGCACATGCATTATTTTAACTGTGAGGCATTTATATTCCCTCATAGCTGTGATTTCTAATCCAGCTGGCTAATACTACTCACTGAAAAACCACATTACAGCACGCTATTTTAAAGGGATAATAAACACATGATACAATAAATAGTACTATTCTAAGCTCTTGCCATTCTGATAAAGCTGTATTTCAATCAGGTTCAACCCTGGACATGGAAATAAGCCATTCCTATTCATCAAAATGATAAAATCCATATTAAGACCCATTGATTTCAGTGAGATTTAAATACAAGTTTAGTTTCTAGAAGGATTAAAAGAAAGCACAGTCCCAGCTACAGCCCAAGGACATTCACACCAAATAGTGCTGGAACTCCATCATTACTTCAACTATTTTCTGTTTAAAGCTCTTTCCGTGAAAACGTATTTCTATGTGCAAATCCTTCACACGCACCACTCACAGCAAAGGTTAGGAGATCATGTTATTTCTTCACGTATGTTCACGATTTTTTCTTTGCCTTGTCAATAGCCTATAGCTGTGTGTCCTAACACTCATTCTATTACCTTACCCAAAAATACTATGCTTTACAACTGACATTAAGTTCATATTGATGGAGTTTTCCAAATTTCCCTTCACTACAGAGAAGTCTCTTATTTTCCTTTAACGGCAGTTATAATAAATTCCTTTTACAAAGAGACCTGTGAAGACTAGTTGACACAGGAAGAAGCCACTGGAGAAATTCCTCTTAGCTCTGCTCTTATGTACCATTATAAAGTATACTCTAAAATCTTTCTTTTTTTTTTTAAATATAATATTCTGTGAAAAATCTGTGAAGTCTACTTCAGCTAGAGAAGTCAGTCTGCCCTTTACCCTGCCTCCAAGCTCAGTGTGAGGACTTGCCATGCTCCAGGTTGGTGACCCTGCAGATGAGATAAAATGGTGCCCAGCACTGATAGTTCTATCCTGCGCTCACAAGAAAACACCTGTGCTTCCAATGCCAACAAAACTGGAAATCTTGGTTTTGCAGGTGAAGCAGCAAGGGGGAGTTAATGAGAACGTGACCTGGCAGCGGTATCCAGGCTATTGTTTTCAATTTTTCACTGTACAGGATAATTAAAAATACCAGAAGAACTTTTCTCCTTCTACACACAAAATGCTGCCATGGACAGACTGATCCAAAAGCCTCCACCGTAATAAGTGAGCAATGAGAAGATGTGCAAATGCCAAGCACAGAAAGGCAACTCCATCCTCCCAGTCTTATAGGGAAGTCACGGGTAGTTGTGTTTTCCCCATAACATGACCAGAATGGTCTGCACATAAGCATTTTCACAGCAGAAGAATTTCAAAACAGAAGAATTTTTTTTTTCTTAAAACATTTTTCAAACACGTCCAATCCTGCGTCACAGAACTGCTGTATTTCACGTAAACCAGCGAACAGAGTTTGAGTAAAACACCAGAAAGGGGGTGGGCAGTAGAGCAGAATTTTAACTACAATATAAAAATTAGTATTATTAATGCATTACGAAAAATTATTACTAAGTAAAAATAGTATTTGTTTCGTGGCTCCATATGGCATCTTTTACTTAATACTGGAGGTTGCAGGCAGCATTTAGACTCTTTATTGTTTCAATAGCAAAGTTAAAGAGGTTAATTCCTCTTTAACAAGGGGCTCTCCCCCTCCTCTCCCCCCCCTCCTCTTTGGCTCGGCCTAAATTTCTAACACTACCTTATGAAATGTAGTATACAGCTTTTAATTGTGCCCAGAGGCAGTACAACTTCAGAGAGGGTTTGGAGCAACTGGCAGAGGATTTGCAGAACAGCTGTGTTCCGGGAACATGTGCAGTGCGCTGCAACAGCCCCGTCAGCACCTGCACCCGCTTAGCACGCCCGCCCCGCCGCCACGCACGCTCCACATCTGGGATTAATCACCGCTTTTAAAGGAATTAATACTCTTTACGTTTTTATTTTATTATACCTGTAGGAACATGATGCTATATTAAAATCTGCAGCTTATAAGTAGTATTCTGTTCAAGCCGGAGTTACTGGGGGGAATAAAACCTCCCTTTGCTTTGCCAAGAATGAATTGTTTTAATATCCCAACATTCAATATTATTTATTATTAAAGTGGAGCGCTGCTTTGGTGAGGAACTGGCTTTCTCGTGCTCTAACCACCTCCTTTTCCCCACTGAACTCTACCTCACATTTCAACATTTGTTGGAAATAAGCCCTCACCTCCCCGTTCTCTCAGTGTACTCTATTCACGTTGGGAGGTTCAAAAGAAGCCCTTAAAAATATGATATTATTTAAATGTCACTCAGTTCTAACAGCAGTATTTGCTTACATAGTTTATACAGCACAGAACCCTATTCATGCATGAGGCATGCCACATTTACCATTTAAGATAGATTTTCATGTTAATTCTACAGGGGAGGAATCATATTAGATTTGCCCATTTTGGGTAACCTATAATGGAATTCAGCAACTCAAGTCCTGTTCATTACACTGATGGAGACTAGAGAGGTAAGATGAATAGAAGGAGAAGGAAATGGGCTCTGTTGTTAATTCAGTAGAACACAAACATTTCCCAAAAGTCAGACACCCAAGTGAAAATTTTTAAGGCAAAACCATAAATATTCGACACCATTGCCGACATCAGGGAATACATTAGAATTCAGTTTAAATAGTTTCTCCAAATCAACAGTTTATCCCAAAATGTGATACACCAAAACCCACAAGGAACAGAAAAGTAAAATGCTAATATTTTCTTCATTTGGCTACAGAGCCAAAAAGGCACAGTGCAACATTTCAAAGAAAAGAATGCTTTGGTTGGTAAGCATGAAATAATTTTTGAAATATTTTTGTCTTGAAACCCACCACATGGCCAAGAGCACAAATATTTATCCCCAAACCTGTGCAGCCTGCTGGATACACATCCCAGGCTTCTCAGAACCTATTCACTTATTTTTACTGGTTAGTCTGCAAAACTATTTATGACATGGAGGATTCTAAAATTCAAGCTGAAACGTATATCCAAAATTGCTGCAGACATCGTGCGTTAGGATTTATTTTCCCAGCAGTAACTACAGCAAATCCTTTTGTATTCCAATATATATTGTTCTACCAGCTAGAATTGTTCAGTGGCCAAGTCATACTCAAGCCACTGTTAGACCACTCATTTGTCTCTTAACTGAGAACTGGTCAACCTCAGCAGACTTCTACTTCCATTGAGCTGTTCTTGAACCAACTATACTGCAATACAACACTAATAGGTTTTTTTTTTGTTTGCTACACCCTACGCCTTTACGGACCTGTGCTCAGTTCTTCCTCCATAGCAGATTTCCCTAATTCTGTCAAAGTGCACAGTGCAATTATCATGACAGTAGCCTAAAATTCTATGTAATTAAATTTGTATTTATTCTATGTAAATAAATTCTATTAATTAAATATGTGCAGTCCTATTTTGAGTTACCGTACTCTGCCTTCACGTATTTAAACAAAGATGAGGAATGAAGAGACATCCTTGCTGATCCAGCCCATGCCAGCAGAAAAGCCTTCCTGTCTATTCTCCTCTCTCTTCCCTTCATCCTAGAAACAGTTCTAGCAAAATAAAACCACTCAATTCCATGGGATCCCAACAACAAGTTTTGTTAGGCTTCATGCCTTTTAACAGAGACAGTAAATATGATTTTAAATTTACTTAGCATTTCTTCATTATTCTATCACAGTTTTGTCATAGGGGCATGACAGATGTGTGTTAATTTGAGCCTTAGCAGCTCCTGTCACCCTGACTTTAATGGAGCTGAACAAGTTCATATGCCACTATCATTGAGAAGTGGTAATCAGGCTGATTTATGCAACGGGCAAGTCCACATTTCCTACCAAACCTGTCCTCCAGCCTTAACAAACACTTAAACCACACAGGTACATTTACCAGTGCAAGCCAAGTTAGTGAAAAAAATACTGAGGCAGCAGGAGATTCAATTAAATGAGTAAAGCAAATGAACAACAGCGCAGATCTGGAGCCTCAGCACACAGCCCATCCTGAATGGCAATTTCCTGTCCCCGACCATAAACTAAAACATGAGGGGCAGAGGCTGGGCAGACACGGTATGATGATGGTAGGTGTAATTCTAAGCACTGATGAGCGAAGACAAGGGAAAGGGGGTGAACAAAAGCATAAATCAAGCATCTTTAGTTTTCGCAAGGCTTACTTTTTTATTATTATTATTATTTTGGGGGGAGAGAGGGGTTGGACAGAATGAGTTTCTTTAAATATTTTTCTCTCTGATGAGGGAACACAATGATAAAGCCCTGCTCTGAGCAGGAGGACGGACGAGCTGACCTCCACAGGTCCCCTTCAGTCTACATTTTTCTATGATTCTAATCAAAGCCCTCAAGAGATGCTGAATCTGGCAAAGCCAAACATATCCAGGAAATATAAAATTAGAACTGATTACCATGACATTTATAAAACAGAACCCTCTGATATCATTATATGGTCATCTAATACTTGGACAGAAGCCTTTGCTGCCTGAAAAACACTGGATGGAGCGGACTGATTTCAAAACACTATTTATCGCACTGCCAGCTTTTCCCTATGGAAAATAAAATTGCAGAGATCTTGGGAAGTGGTCAACTTGCCAAGCTGGAAGTCAGACAATGAATTTTGAAAACATTAAAAAAAAAATACACCAGTAATTAAATGGTCAATTGAAAACTAAAGCTGTATCTCCAAACTGCAGTAACAAACTACAACATTAGGCAAGACGCAATACTATAAAAAGTATGAAAAGGATGTAACAACCTATATTTTGATAATAAAAATAAGAAACTTGATCAAGGCCTAAGAATAGATCTGCACCAGAGATTTATGTCAGTGTAACAAAGTTGTCTTTGTATGTAAAATTTTCATGTGCCCCTGATATCAAAATTCCCAGTATATTGCAGTATATTCCCTGACGGAAAAGTGTTGGTACTAGACAAGGAACTAAAAGCCCCCTGTTAATCATTAAAGCTACATCTAAACCATTTATTGGTGTGGCAGCTATACCAGTCAATTATTGCAACAGACTTCCTTTTTTTTTTTTTGTAGAAAAAAAAGTCTAATATTTAGGCTATGCCCTACTGGACAACTGGATGCTTCAGTGCTAAACAATTCTAGCACTTTAAGTCATTTTTTACTAAAGAGAGAGATGAGTGCAGATTACCCAATGAAATAGTGAGAAAACCAAGGAAGATCCAGGAATACCCAGAGGATTTGTTTCCCTCTAGGGAAAGGTGATCCCCATCTACTTTCACTCACGAAAACCATCCAACCAGATTTATTTAGAAAAATTAAAAACCATCCCATTCCTCAGAATAAAGCTCCTAAGAGTCCCCACAAGCCCAGGCTGTAGAGCCTTGGTTGTCAAAGGCCCCTCAGGACTGCACACACATCACTTAAGGCAAAGCATTTAAAAGCTGGACAGCTCTGTTCCCCTGCGCTGCCAGCATTTAATCCAATCTTTTTCGTTATATATGTTTTACTACTTAAAAAAAAAAATAATGTTGATCCAGCCTTCCTTGTCATTTTGGCAGAAAATGTAGTCACTCTTGATGGGAAATCATACATACTCCAGAACTAGACATGGTCAGATTTACTCAGTATTAACCAAGGTACTGCTAAAAGCCAGATTTATGGAAGCAGAAAAATGCAAATAAAGGCTGAAAAAGACTGTCAGTATGAAGAATTTATCTTTCGTTTGGAAACAGAGTGGTAGAGCCACTTTGTGCTATTCATCTGTCAACACATTTCTATCAGTTAAGTCCTCGTTACACCTTACTAATGCTATCTCCCAACAGCTTTCTATGCTGCCTGGGACAGAAGGAAGTAAGGCAGTATGGAGAGAAGCAAGCTCTGCAGGAGCTGACTCAGGAATTCCTCCCTATATCCTATATGGAATATTCTGATTCGCCATAATTTTTCCCTTGTACAATACCTGTTACGTATCCAAACAGATATCTGTCAAGGTTTTGGATTCTGCTTACTTCCTCTGACGGTGTAATTGTTGAAAGTATGGATAAAGACAAATTCTGTGCAACGTTTATGTTCCTTGATGCTCCAGACCCATGCCGTAACCCCATAATTTTACAGACATTCACACACTTCATGATTTCTTCCAGAGAGAGCCCATAGCTGGTCCTGTGCCAAGCGGGGCTTAAACATACTCAAGGGCTTCAATGAGAAACGCATACAATGCTATTGATGTCAGCCTCTCATTCTAATAAATACTTAAATTCACAGCATTAAAAAATGGCCAATCGAGAGTTTTTCTTTGCCACCTCCCCCTCCCACAGAGATCCTGAAAAACATGTTAAAAGGAACACCACAACTATGGCTTCTTCGTGGTCTTTCACATAGCGACATTGAGAGCACTGATTTTTCATTAGAAGGAGAAATGTTTGGAAAATTTTTATATGAAGCCCATAAATCTGAAGATAAATAATGAAAATGAAACTTCCCATGAAATGCCCCAGTGTTCATTTTATTTAATATTCTCCATTGGTGAAAATAAATTAAAAATGAACAAGACTTGTTTATGCCTGCCTTACACTGTTCTCTGCATTTGAATAGCAACTGCATATTAATTTATCAGGATCCCATAAATTATAATTAGCCAGGAGGATTAACAACATAAATCCTTGAATTTAAAACCAACCCGCCCTGCTCTCTCTTCCCCTAGCCCTAAAGTGAAAAGGAGCCATAAAACCCATCAGCGCTGTTTGATCCATTAAACTCCTGAGACACTCTTATTTCAGCTGAGCTTCCAGAAGTAGATTCTTTGCAAAAATCTTTCTTGAACTTTAAAGTTGTAGCAGCTTTCCTGGAAGGCAGGGAGGCCATGCACAGGAAAGGCCCATGAACATGGCGGATGACTCTTCCTCTTTCCACTGCATCACCAGCTGACACCAAGGAGGCTTCTCAGTATGCAGGAAATGGGCAAACGGTCTTACTTGTGAAATAGGTGAGATATCATTTCCTAAATGCACCTTTGTGAAGACAAAAGGAAAGTCTAAAAGAGTGGCTGTGCACTCGGTGTGTGTGCAGATCTGGTAGGGCCAACACTAGGCTGAACGTGCATGAGAATTAGGGTGCCCCCCTTCAACTACAACTTCGGTATTTAAGCATCACTTAAGGACAACACAAGAAATGTTACACCACACCATCTGCAGAACTGCTCTTATGTCAGCTATCCCAAATAACTTACAGCGCTTTGGCAGAAATACATAAACCATTGGTAAGTGTAAAGAGAACCCTGAATCACAAATAAGAACTTTATAAGTCACTTCCTTCCTCCTCACTACTGAAAGAGCAAAGTGACTGTTGCAAAATACTGGAGAGCACCAAAGCTGAAGCTGCCACACTTAGGTTTTACATGGTGGGATGAGATGGAACTGCGTGCACTGCTGAACTGGAAGAATCAGCCCACACTGGTGCACAGTGAGGATACACCTGTCAAAATCACTGTGATAAATAGCAATATCATTTAGTTTAAGATAGTAGGTAAACAAGGAAAAGCAGCTGTTTATGTCAAGTTTTCTTGTCAGTAGCTTTGCAAAGGTCAGGCTGCAGTATGAGAAACCCAAAGGAAACCATTGGCACACATAATAATTTGTACCAAGGACTTCCCCTCTCCGCTTTTATTGCTTGAAGGAGTTCAAGCACTTTTGTAGACCCCCAACCCTAATGGCCATCGCATTAAGATGTGGGGTCCAGCAGATCCTGACCTTACAAAGTGTTACTGAACTGAAATTGAAGAATGCCAGGAAAAGGGATAGGCACAAAAGGGATAGGCACAAAACAAAACAGCTCCTAAAAAAAAAAATAATAATAATAAATAAAATAAATAAAATAAATAAAATTAAAAATAAAATAAATAATAATAATAATTAAAAAATGGGCCCATGTTCTGGGGAGGGCCAAGTTCAAAGACAAGGGCTGGCACTGACTCACTGACTGCCACCCCAGCGTTACTGGATTGCCAGTCGGGGTTGTGCTCAGCTCTGGATTCGGGCAAACCCATGACCTGAGCCTGCACAGCAATACTCTCACAATACTGTTGACTGAGTCTTTTTTTTTTTTTTTCTTCCTCTGTATGATTAATGTTTCAGGGTCTGAAAAAAATACAGGAGCAGCACTTTCTGCGCTTGATGCAAGTTCTCCAGGGAAGGGCTGCACCAGGCACGCATCCAGGGTGCACAGACAGGGTGGCTCTGACACACGTGCATGAGCAGAACACAGCACAGAGCAGTTCTGATATTTACAGCAGCTCTTTTCAAATGCTTATCCACACACTCGGGAGCTGGCTTAGAGCACAAACCTTGGGAACTCTCAGGTGAAACATGGGCCCATATGTGCCAATGGGACATTGGCATCCAACAAGATCAAGACATCACCTGCTTTGGACCTCAGCAAAACGCACTACTGTAGGATTCTTTTACGTGAAAACAGTAGAAATACTGTTTATACCTTATGATATGTGAATGAAGGAAAACCAAGAAATCCTTTTTACCATACATGTGCACTGTACCTATATATACACAAATGCACAAAAACCTACCAGCACTCCTGTATGTTTGCCTCCCATAGTAAAGGTGTAGAAAAGCAGCTTTCATTTTCCATGCTTTGATTCTCAGTAAGAGAAATGAGACCCACCAACTCAGTGTATCTTTGTTGACCTTACTAAGCACCAAAGTAACTAATTTAATGATTTGACTAAAATTATGCAGCCAAGGTGTTACTCACTTCTCTTAATCAAAAGAAATCACAGCTAGAGTATAAAGTATTTGTCCCCTTATATTTAAGGAGAGAAAAGGAAATCAGGTTGTATACAAGAGAGGAGAAAATGAAAGAAATTCCTCGGCACAAATGCCAACAGCTTTGCAAACAGAGGCTGGAAATAAGCATCTTAAAAATTCTCACTGCAGCATATTGTAGAGGAAGATCCTGTACACATTCCATGAGGGAATACGAAAGTGCACTCTCCGTACAAGGCTGCAGAAGAAGGAAAGCTCCGTAAGCCCATCCCAACTCCCTTAATTATTTTAATTGCTGCAGTGTGATGCCAAGGTGCTGAATTACCCCCTCAGGCTCTGGCTGCTTAGCCAGGAGGTACTGAATTAAACTGTCAGAACATGCAGAAAAATTGCAATGGTGCCTGTCAACAGTATTTGTTAAGAGACACGGGTGAGGCTAGCGACTTGTATAGAAAAAGAGCTGCCAATGCAAAGTCGTCAAAGCACAGCACTGGAACTAATGGGGTATTCAGAGGTCTTGTTCTACTTCATTGGTTAAAGCCAACAGAACTCCTGTAATATTTGGGGCGGTTTGCTATTTATGGCTATGGTAATAAAGGCCGGTTAAAGCCACAGAGCCAGCCGCACTCTGCAGTCCCTACTGCTTTATCCTAAATGGCTTCAGGGGCACCACTCCACATCAAGCCTCACCTGTAATATGAAGAACGCTTTCCAAAATGAATTGGGCATTCTAAAACGTGAAGAATTAAACAGAGAGCAGACTACAGTTTTACAATACACCGCCTTGCTTCAAACTAACTCCACTTTGGGTGCCTCACCCAGATGGCGTTGCATGCAGTTCTGGCTGGGCGGTGCAGAGCTGGTGGCACGGCTCAGGGTCAGCACCTCTTCTTCACACCTGGCACTTTCCTTCCAGAGACACTACCAGTGCCCAAAGCACATTGATACCAAAAACCTACTTTGTACCTTCTAAACCCACGCAACTGTTGATAGTGATCAAAGCGACTTAAGAAGTCCTACTTGCTGTGGGTCTACACTGTTCTCTTTAAGCTATTTTTAGAAGTAAAATCCTGTGCTTGTGAAATTGAAAGGCTGCTAACAATGGTTAGAGTCGGCGTGTGGGCAGGGGCTGTGCATACAGCTCACAGCTCCACAAACGTCTGCTGGCTCCAGCTTTTGGTGCCATGAAGCTGGGTCTCTTCCATGCAGATAAAGCCAGCTGGTTTTCGGCTGGGTGCTAACTTCCCCAGAGGGGCATACAGAGCTGCTGTGAAGGATTTATGCTTGGGAAGCTGGATGAAGGTCTGACACGCTGATACAAGCCAGTAATAAGCCAAACTTCTTACCCCCTCCTTTCTAAGGAGCTGAGAACAGCCCACACAGAGGGCTAATTCAAAGTACAGCAGTTTTCCATTTTTTTTTCCTCCATAGAATCATAGAATGATTAGGGTTGCAAGGAACCTTTATGGTCATCTAGTTCCAACCTCCCAGCTATTGGCAGGGACATCCCCCTCTAGACCAGGTTGCTCAAAGCCCCATCCAGATTGGGGCCAATGCCCACCCCTGCCACCCAACCAAAGCAGCTTCCTGGCCATCAGGAGCAGCACCCCAGCTTCTCCATCAGTCCACGAGAAATGCCACCCCTCCCATCCTTCTGATGTCCCTGTGTGGTACTTCCTGGCTCAGTGCAGTTACCAGAATCCTTCTTAACAGGTCTATATTGCCATAATCCTATATTCACTTAATGTGATTTTCACTAAGAATATAAGTTCAAGAGAGGTTAATGATCCATTAGTGTATGTTTTTAACTAACTCATTTACATATTGAATGGTCTGTATTTATTTTATTAAAACCAGCCTGCAATATCCAGCTGACAGAATTACGTGAGATATCACATGGATTATACAAGAATCATTCAGTAATTAATTTTTCCCAGACATGATACGTAGTTATTAAGTGCATTTCTAAACAATTAAAACTGCAAAATGGTCTCTTAATGAGACTGAAACCTTTGCTGTTATAATATGTAAAGCCTTTACAATTACAATGCTCTCTGAGCTTAAGGGCTCATTTCTGCAGTTCCTCTAGAATAAAATACCTGCTACTTATGATACATAGTGCAGCACACCAGAACACAGGAATTAAGGTTCAGGCCAGGCTACAAACGCTCCTTTTAAGCTGTGTTTGTAACTAAGTAGTGATGGCCATGCGAAGATGTGTGACGATGAAGTCATACTCCCTTCTCACCATCTGGGAATTAAAGGAGAATCTTCATTAACTTTAATTAAAGACATAGTTTCCTTTCAGATGAGGGTGACAATCCAAGTGTATATTAAGCAGCTCAACCCACGTATTCCCCCCACGCATTACTCATGGCTGTTTCCTTGGTGCACAAACTTAACACTTTACATCTGCCATAAAGAAGGGAAGGCAGTGGCTCCAGCGACCACTCTGCCCTTCTGTCAGACCTCCTGAGGGGGTTCACCTGGGCTGGTCATTGAGCTTCCTTACTACTTTCCTGTTATCCGCTTTGCTGCAATCCTCAGCCTGTCACTAACCTGCAGGTGAGAGCAAGGTCCAAATCACACATCTCTGGGAGAGTCCCATTCCTGTCCAATATTGGTGCATAAATCTGAATGGGGCTTGTTCCCTTCCACTGAGGACAGATGAGCCAGTCAAATCAACCCATAGTTAATTAGCTCAGATGTTTTAAGATTTAGATCATATGGTGATGGTCTTGTACTTGTGAAATACCTTTGAATGTTTTTAAATGCTTCTGAACAAGAAGTTTCCAGGATTAGCACTGCTCCTTTCTTCTAGGAATAGCAGTGGCACATGGTGAAATGCCTCTTTCATGCTCCTCACCAACATCAAAATCTTTGTACACTGCATTTTTGAGCGTCACATTCACAAGAACATGAGGGGATCTCTGCTTCTCAGCAGGAGAGCGTTATGTTTTTCCTAATGCAAACAAAGGATATTAAGAACCCTGTAGTGCACATTATACCACTGCAGTCCACCAGAAACAAAAGTATGGATTCCGTCTTCCACCACAGAATGACTCTATGTTGTACAGAACTAGATGAACTAATTTTCTACTTCAGAATCGTATTAATTGCTGGCCCCTCTGCCTTGGGTTGCAGTGACATGCTGAGAAAGACCAGCTTTAGGGCTAGATACAAAAAAGATCTGTCATAAAGGAATGTTGTTCTTCCTCGATCAAATCTCCCATTTGCTCAGCATTAGCAACAAAGAGTATAACTGAAGATAAGCATCAAGAATTAAGATATTGTTCTGCAAGCGTAGAAGAAAAATAGTATTAACGTTTCTTGGAATTCAATTAGTCAAAATCTTTGTTTTCATTGCCACAGGAGGTGTATTTTCTATTGAGATTTGTATTCCAGGGTAAAGAGAGACTTGTCTCCAACAGGATTAAAAATCAAAATAACTGAATTGGATTAGCTACCTTACTGTTAACAAGGCAACCACATTTTCTTGCACTGAAGACATGGAAATGTGGAGTGAAGGAGACTTCCTGGACCATCAAAAGTCTCATATCCGTGTTATTGCTGACACCTCATCATATGCTTATTTTCACAAACATATCGAGTTTATCATGATCTGGAGTAATTTCAACATGATAGTATCAGTGTTGTGGACAGAAAAAACCTGCAAAATTTCCTTGATGCAAATACTGTTTCCTATGAAATTCGCACTCATTATACCACCGGATTTCTAGGAAGAAACGTCTGTGCTTTTTTCAGAAGCAATATTTAAAGCTTTACAAAGTCCTAAGGTACATATTTTTGTCACTGTCATTTCATAGCATGCAAAACATTGGAAAGAACTCAACTAAATGAAACCCCAAAAAGCTCTTCCTACTAACATGGCTTCATTTTATTTCTTCCCTAACGATCGTATTTAATGTAAACTATACATTCTATGTGGTCTGAGAGCACTGAAGCACACACTGAACACACCGCTTCCCAAACAAGCACTGATGCTGAACAGTACTTTGCCCAGTAATTACATCAGCACTTTCCTAACAGTAGTGCAGGACATTTGTGTGAGTGTGCAAACTCATCAAAAGTAAAACTTGAGTGGGGGGAATTATAGACTAAGCTTGCCAGAATAAAAGCGTCTCACTAACATTTGTAAAGATATTTAGATAATAGCAGATAAGGTGCTTAGCTGTGCATTCAAAAAAGCCTAGGACTTTTCTGTCCTGATGATTCATTCTACTATGTATTTCATTTACAAGTCAGCAATACAGTGCTGGGAGAAGCTATGTAGAAAAAGAAATAAAGCAAAAGAAAAAGAACAACAGAGGACAGAAATGCATGAACACGGTGAAAGCAATACTCATGTTCCCAGGGGCTCCGATACAGTCAGACTTTTGCCCAAAGGGTTTCATCCATACAAATTCTACTCTCTCAGGCCTTTAAAGCTCTCCTTTCTTAAAAAAAAATAATAATAATTAAAAAAATCAATGGGAAATTGTTGAGTGGCAAAGCACAGGACACGAGGACACGTGCTTAGAAGACAGTCCCAGACTGACTTTCCTTCACTCCCTTGCATTCAGTTCTGCAGTACTGAAACTCACCCCAGTGAAAACGAATCCAGAGTTGTCTCAAGAAGTTCTTCCTCTCCTGAAGTCTGAATCAAACCTACTCTCCCACATTTGTGGCCGATTCAGCTAGAGCACAGCACATCTCGGCACTAACGCTACTTCTTGCAGACGGCAGCTGTAGGGGGAAAATATGTCTAGCTACGAAGAGAAGTGATGGACTGAATTAAACTCCAAACTACAGCCTCCAGCTAATTTTTTAATAATCTGAGAGCAAAACAGAGCCTTGACAGTAGATAGAGCTTTTCAGTAAACCAATCAGAAATGAATTTTATTTAAACAACAGCAAAGCTTGTCCCAGAGAGCTCAGACACTTGTATACAAAGCAGCCCAGTCGCACCGGGAGCCTGTACAGTAGCTCAGCATCTCAGTTTTAATCACAGCTCATTCCCTGCTGGTAGTTTTTGTCTGCAAACATGCTGAATATGAGCTGACAAGGGCCCCCAGAGCAAATAATGCTGGCACTGGAGGAAGAAACTCACCCCGACACGATGCTGACAGTTGTGCAGCCAATTCAGAAAAAAGTAGAATGCCAACACGGGGGGGCCCAGCAAACATATCCTATGCAGTAGCCAAACACCACACAAACCATAAACATAAAACTTGATTTAACGAGTTCCACCTTCCAAACCACAGCTCATCTTAGTAAAGATATGCTACATGCATGAAGCAAGGCTTTACATCTTCCTGCAAGGCCAAAAATGGGCAATTTGGTGAGGTTTTCTCAGCCAAGTCTCTTCTGCATTCCATTATCATCCTAACACCTTGATGAATAAATGCCTGGCCTGCAAGCACCACCACATTCTGTAGACCTGCAGTGGATCTACAGAGTACGTGCTCAGCTGCATCACCTACAGAAAGCTTTGGAAATCCAACTGTTTTCCAATCTCACACTCTGGCCAGAAAGAACCAAAGGATCTGTACTTCTGGCAATGGTTTCTGCCAGGGATGAGGGTTTGATCTGGCTTAGGGATACCAGGATGTCCTCATTCTCCATGAGAATCTACCTTTATATATGAGCACCCTGAATTGGGAAAAACCCTCAGGAAAGGTCAAGGTGATGGAGGTGCTCAAGAAAAGGACAGACGTGGCACTGAGAGACCTGGTTTAGTGGGCATGGTGGGGACGGGTTGAGGTTGGACTAGATGATCTTAGAAGTGTTTTCCAACCTTAATGATTCCATGATGAGGCCACACAATATCAGATATAATCTGTTCCTCCTTTCCAGAAAGATATATATCATGAACAGATACCAAGCTATGGTGCACTGGAAATATCCTTGTGCAGGCAGAAGAGACATTTCAGAAAGAAATCCCAACAACCGCACTCTACTAATTACACTCATGAGTTAAATGCACTTCTGAATACGGTTTTAAAATGGGTATCCATTAGTTTGTGAAACACTGAGACAAAGCCTGCTAAATAAATGGAAGCCGCTACAATTGCCAACACTAACTGTTGTAAAAGACCCACCTAAATTGCTCAATGTAAGAGTGATAAGAGATTATTTTCTTTAGAATCTCCAGCTTTCCAACATCATTACCAGCTTTAAATAGATTTTTAATATGGTCATATTCACTGGCAATGGCATCTCTCCCTTACAGGAGAGATGTGACACCTAACTGGAATATAACAGCTAGGTATTGAATGGGGGGAGGGGGGAAATAAAAAAAAAATCTTCATGCTGCATTGGACTTATTTAGGGAAGAGAACGATATTTAGAGACGAGAATGATCTTTTTTCCTTCTCGTTTCCAGCGAGCCAGGCAAATATTCCAGATAAATCCTGAATAATAATTAGTGACCTTCAAGTCCATTTATTGGACTACTGCACATTTAAAAGCTATTGAATTTTAATCTGTGAAAAAAGAACAGGTTAGATAACAGTCTGCTCTTTTAGAGTTAATTTCTTCAAGAAGGCCCAATTTCCAGAGCAGGTAAACAGAAAATTAATGCTCCCATCTCATTTTCACTAACAGGACACATCACACATCAACACAGTCCTTGCATACTTTTGTTTTCAAATTATTTTCTTATTCCATGTCAGGATCGGGATGGGGTTATAGCCTCATTTTAGAAACACCTGCATAGCCCATCACTGAGCAGAGGAAGGAAAACAAGGCTTTTCTCTGCACTTAGGCTGTACCTGCCCAAGAGCTCAGAAATCCCTGTGTACACCAGAAACTTTTGGAGATGAGCTAATGTTATCTTTGCTTTGTACTCTTCAGCCAAACCAGAGTTTATAAAACAACAACTCTTTATGAGATTTCCAGTAACATTAATTGTTGGTCACAAAACTTCAAAGAAAAACAGACATTTATAGCTCGATTCATATTTCTTACTTTTTTTTTCTTTTTTTTTTTTTGTTCCACACACTTACCACAACACTTTCCAATTCGGTTCCCATGAGCACACTGAAAACAGAGCTATACCCGCTTCCTGCTGCAGCAGCCTCCTTAACCACTTCACTCCTGGTGCGATTGCTTTTTCTTTTTCCAGTGCTCATGGCTTCTCATTGTTTTCCCCCCATGTGTCACATTTGCGTTTTCCCACATTGCTTTATCACTGATCTCTGCCCTATTCAGCCACCCGCACAATTATTGAAATGGTATGGGAAAGGAGCTACATATACAAAAATACAGAGCTATAAACAAACGTGTATGCTTGTGTGTATAAATAGTTATATATACATAAACAAATCATACTGGGAAAACTTAAACAAAACATAAGACTACTTCTCAAAAGAAAAATCCATTTGCGAAGTGCAGCCATTTCTATAAATGGATGAGGAAGGTGGAGATTTTTCAGATAGGTATACTTTGTTTTCTTATTCCATTTAAGACCTGATATTCATAAACACTTATTTACAAGAATGTGATCAGCATATTGATTATATTAAGCAGTGCCTGTAAATCTCCATAAGCTGAGGTTAACAATGGCTTTTCAAATGCCATTAACCATCACCTTGCAGCTTTCTCTCTATAATATACCATAAAGTTAATCATGTGCAAGACCGTTTTTCAAGAGAAAAATCTGCCATACAGTGTGATGATCACCTTGGTATTTTCCCAGAACAAAGAAAAGGTCTTTCTTAAATAGGAAAAAGTCTATGCCATCAACGAGTGAGTGCTGGGCAAGATAAATCATGGGTTTCCTGCAAAATTTCTCAGGCTTTCTCCTTAAAGGCTAAACTCCCCAGACCATTCTTCTAGCATTAAAAAAATCCCTGTGCTTGTTATCATGAAGTCAGACAAGACCTGTGTTTTTCCAGCATGTAAGCTTTGATGGTGAGAAGACAGATACTGTGAATGAATGCATTGGTCTCATGAGGAAGGGCAGAGCCCCCACCTTACTGCTCCAAAACAGCAAACTGAAAGTAAGGTGGTCTCCCAGGGCACAATCAGAAACTCTCATCAGATTTCAACAACTGGAAACCAAGGGCCACGGGACTTCCTCTCTTGGTTCCACAGAGGTTTGCATGCCGTGACATGGAGCTGAGCACTCAAAGGCCTCAATACTCAATGCTCTCATAATAAGAAGCGAGATATGATGCCATATATCGCTAGCACATACAGTAGGAGGTTGCTTATGGATAAAAAAAATTCATAAATCATGCCACACAAAAATCACTGAGCATGCCTTACTTAATGCAACTTCTACAGAAGATCACCCATTAACAGAGTCAACTGTGATTCTAACTATGTTGTTACCCATAATAACAATCATGTTATACCAGAGGAAAAAAAAAAGTAATTAAAAAAAACAGACTGTCTGTATATTTTTTTCATTTGCTCAGCCAAATCAATATCTATTTTCCTACACGGTAAATCTGATAAATCTGTTTAACCTGGAAAAATCACCATGTAGCTAGCATGAAGCATGAGCTTGTTAAATTACCACATGCTGCATATAATATTAGGGACTTTAAGCTTAGCAAAACATTTCACACGGAAAGCACTCAAAAACATTTCAATTGATCTTTTTCTCCTCCTCTAAGTTCCACTGGCAACTGGTTTAAAGCATAGGTGCCAAACTACGGCAGCTCTATGGTTTCTATTACTATTTGGCACACTAAGGAGCCAATGATTTAAGACAATATGAGATGTCCATTAGCCGTAACAATGAATTCAAATGCTTAGAAGCCCAGCTATAAATCTGCACACTTGGAAAGATTAACCACTGTTTGCCTAAAGTTAGCAGCTCTGTCTCAGACAATACAAGGAAGCTACGATTCCTCCTGCCAGCTCCTTCATCCTCACTAGAAGACATTTATGAACAGCTCCCAGCCTGGTCTGTCTCTCCACTCTTAAGCAAAGGTGAATTTAATTTTGTTTTTTTTTTTTTTTGCTGAGGCCACACATGAATAAACTCCTCCTCAGGTGAGATGGAGCTGCCCTGTATATACAGACTGTGATACCTGAGGTTCAGAAGCACAGGTTGCTGGACATACGGCAAATAGTAGCTTATTGCTCACAGCAGATGAGTGATAGATTACTGTTCCATGTGCCAGAGATGGCAAATAGGGGGTGAAATCCAGGAATGGATAAACAGAAAAAAGAAAACAAAAATAAAGTATTTAGACTTTGCGATGCTCCTAGATTTACAGTATTTCATTCAGTTTGCCACTGAACAGTTACACCATGGACAACAGCAAAAGCTAGATAGCAACATGAATGTACTCCCTCCATTCAAGTTTGGGAGCAGGTTTTGGCATGCTGCTAAAGCTGCTAATATAGCATTTATTACGTTGATGGCCATAAACTCATTTGTAGCACCATAAAACAAATTTGTGTGATATCCACAGATCAATTGCTCCACTTAGATGCTATTTGTTATACAAACAAGTAACTGTGGTCTCTTATCTGAGACGTTAGAATCAAAATAGAAAAAAAAATGAGGGATGAAAGAAAGGATACAACTATTTGCAGTAGCGGTCTCTCCCTCTCCCTCTATCCTGCCACAAATTTCTATTCCCAGTGTCATTGAAAACGGGGTCAGAAGGAGCATTCACAATGCTTGTACTGGATAGCAGAGGTCTGTGGATATCGCTCGTCTGAAGAAATAGGTGTTTGCAAGAGCTGCAGAAGCCAAGGCAGAACAGAAAAAGAAAGAGCAGCTCTCAAGCATGGAAAAAGAAGAAAGCCACAGCACAAGGCCAAGAGCACAACCACTTCCTCTGAAGAGCTACTGCTCTCCTGTTTGCTTTAGAAGAAATGTTGAGGGCACTGTTACCTCGACAGCCATAGTCACAGCAAATATTTTAAGGCTTTTAAGAAAACAAAAAAAGACTCTTACATAAAACCAGCTAAGAGCCTTCTCCAGGAGACAAAACCCTGTGTGCATACAGCACTCAGCTTCTACCCATTTGGAGGAGCATACAGCTGTGGGCATTTATCTTCCTGATTTGCAAACATAAAGGAAAGATGCTGGTACAATAAAGCCGTGTGTGCACAACCAGCCCCCAGATTCCACACGTTGGCCACAAAACTACTCACTATGCCCTTCCAAGTTAGGTCCAAAAACCGTTTGTTACACTACATGGAAAACAAGGGTGCAGGATTTCCAAGGGACACAGCATCTGCTAAATCCACGTTTTGCAATCCCTCCCTGCATTTCTCTCACGTCTCTCCCACCACAAAGCAGCTCACATCACGATGATATTCTAGATGTGGTGTTCTGTAATAGCAGCGAGCGGTTAACCAACGCGAATCCCACAGAAAGAGCAAGGGTGGGCTTTCAGAGTAGGGCTTCTTCAGGGCGCAGTGATTTATTTCTACGAAAACGCAAATCAAAAGCAACTG
Organism: Perdix hodgsoniae; assembly: GCA_035772895.1. Classification (NCBI taxonomy): domain Eukaryota; kingdom Metazoa; phylum Chordata; class Aves; order Galliformes; family Phasianidae; genus Perdix; species Perdix hodgsoniae. The sequence goes on along the minus strand of JAPSGF010000045.1, from coordinate 3,243,516 downwards.
ACGCCCACCCAACTGCGGCGCGGAAGAAGTACACTGTCAGTCAGCACAGAAATGAAAGGAGGCATTGGTGCTTCACTGCAAGGCCAGCACAGTAAGATTTTGCAGTGATGATGCACGAAAGAGGAACACATCTTTTAGCAGCATTCTTACCAAACCCCAATGCTTCTAGGCGACTAAGCATTTTAAGTTCCCACCCCATTTTTTATTTATTTATTTTTTTTAAAGGAAAAAGTCATAATTTGCAACAACTGAAATTTTAAAGAAACGTCTATAGCAATCAGCAAGCATTTCTCTTATTTCACAGGAACACTGAAAAAAAAAACTTGTTTTCACAGGGACACTGAGCAAAGCGACATCAAGTGCTGTTTTAATGGAGTCAAGCATAACCTTTAAGTTCTGAGCAGTAGACTTATCCCAGTGTTGAATGATTTGGGGGAAAAAAAAACCTCTAAGTTATGGATTTTTTTTTTCCCCTTTAATTAATTTCTCAGCTGAAAGAGTTTGGAGAAGTGATTAAATTTCCTGGTTGGAATTGTTTACAGCACCATAAAAAGTGCCATTTAAATTCCCCACATGACAGCAGTGTTGTGCTGGTACCTGCAGAGCACTTCTGCGCAAGTCAGCGTCTGCTGCGTGCTGAAGAGCTGGCAGAAAGCAACCACCCTTCCTACAAGTGAGAAAAGAAGGTCACGAACTGATCTAGATACTCAGAAATATGAATAAAGCACTGCCAGACAGCTGAATAAAAACCAGAAGTTTAGTTACGTGAATGAGTGGTTAAAAATACAGTGTTGTGGGTAAACAGCAGCCCCACTGTGAAAAGTCCCCGCAATGGGGAAAGGGAGGCTGGCTGAACGAGGATGGCTTTTTAGGTAGAAAGTTCTGTAATTTATTAAGTCTACATTTCTAGTTATCTAAAACTATTAATGTGATTGTTAAAATTCACAGCTTCCGGTGACTAAAGAAATGCAATTGTTTTATCTGGGTTTCTATTATGTGAATAAAATGTAACGCTGTCTGAGTAAAATGGCCCCAGAGTTTCATTAAAAAATAACAGCCTAATTCCCTAATATGAAGTTATTTTAAGTGTTTTATTAATATTGTCTTCTAAATGCACATAAGTGTGATTCCCCCTTTAAGTGCAATATCTTTAGGGCTAGTTGTAATTGTATTTTCCTTATCAGTTGCTTGTGTCTGCATTTCAAATACCCATTGCTTACTCCAGGCGCTTCACTCACACAAGAAAGAGTGCAGTGAAAGCTATTTAATCCGGATGCTATTGGAGCAGGAAACTTTTCAGCCCTTAGTACAACAGCTCTCATCCCTTAAAAGCATCTAGAACTCTCCCTGACAAAATTACTATGGCACATTTTCATCTTGCAGCGACTTTGAGCTGTTAAAACATAGCTACAAATGAGAAACTTGAAATGTCAGCCTGAAATACGGACTGAAATCCTCAACCCCAGTCAAGTCCACAGCAAATTAAATTACATGCAATGGCCAGGGACTGTTTTATGCGACTCTGAGTACATACCTGGCTTCAGGTCCTACATACTGGCATGGTTCAGTCTGGAGAAGAGGAGGCTCGGAGGAAACCTCATTTATCACTCTCTACAACTCCTCAAAAGAAAGCTGTGGTGAGGTGGGGGTCAGCCACTTCTCCCAGGTAGCAGCAATAGGACAAGAGGGAATGGCCTTCAGTTAAGCCAGGAGAGGTTCAGGTTGGGCATTAGGAAACATTTCTTCTCAGAAAGAGTGGTGAAACACTGGGATGGACTGCCTGGGGAGGTGTGGGAGTCACTGTCCACAAAGTGTTCAAGAACCGTGGGGATACGGCACTGATGGACGTGGTCACTGGGTACGGTGGGGTGGGTCAATGGTTGATCTTAGTGGTCTTCTCCAATTTTAATGATTCTGTACTATGGTAGTGGGTGGAAAAAGGAAACAAGGCCCCCTGGCTGGCAGCTGCGTGTTTAGTAGGGCAGTGCTTTCCCTGGCTGCACCCAAGAGCCAAGCTCTTAGGGCAGGGGCTTTCTGGCACCTCAAATTAAGTGCATGCAGCCAGGCTGGAGCACATCAGTTAAAGAAGGGCATCACATTTCTTACACTTGTTTTAAAGGAGAAAAGGATGCACTCTGTTGAGGAAGAATGAAACAGTTCAAAGAATTTCCCTTACACCATGTTTGCTGGCCAATTACTGATGGCAAGGACAGGAGTGAGCTGCTGAGAAATGTCAGAAAGCCCATCAGCCTCCATGGGAGCAGGGTATAGGGCAGAGCAAAGGCAGGAGATGCATACCCTAAAAGTGTCCTGGCCTGGCACCATGTCTGACTTTGTCCCTGCAGGGTTATACACATACACAGCAGGGAAACTACAGGAGGGAGCTGTGCTAAATTTACAGCAAAGTTACAAAATGGAGACATGTGGCTAAGGATAATTTTTCCAGCATTATCAAAAGGCAGCTATTGTTACAGTTTTCCCCAGTGACTGTTCCTGAGAAGCTGTACCCTCCCTTACTCCCCTTTCATGCTCAGAAGTTACTGAAACAGCAGCAAGTCGAGGAATCGGGGATTTTCTACGTGCCTCATTACCTGAGCTCCTCTGCGTCTTCATATTGCTTCAGGTCTGCAAAACAGGTGCCAAGAATAACCGAGCAGAGAAGTCAGGTGAAGGATCCTTGAATAGCACTTTCTATTTTGCAACATTTTAGCTTTGGATGCGCGCAGCGAAAGGCACCGATCGATTATTGCTGAGTAGGGTTTTCCCTTTCCTGAGAGAATCCCAAAATCAAATTTTACTAACACGAGATGGGAAAAGCGCAGCTCAGCAGGCAGACGATCCGCTCGGGTTATTTATATCAGTGGCAGTCTCCTGCCAGCAGCCCGAAGGCTGATGCCCAGCACCCGGTGCTCACCTGCCCAGACTACCTGGAGCCCTCCAGGTAAATCTATACGCTGCGCTAGCTGGGCTGCAGGGCTGATGATTTAATACACACCAGGCACCGCATATCCCCAGAGCAGAGGACAAAAGGACACGTTACATCACCTGCCTGAGAAGGACTTGTCTTGTTTCTGTCTCTGTATCAAACAGCAGGCCTTAGAGACTGATGTTTGCAAAACTTGGGATAAAAGCACGTTTCCCTGTTTTTCTCTTGTCAAAACGGTTTTATTAATAATAATGAGAAAAAGAGAACTAAATCCCAACAGCACAAGATGTCTCTCCTCGTGTGCATGCACTAACTACTTGAAGATGGTAACCCACATACAGGCCAAAGGTCTACTTCATTTTTCAATTTTCTCCCATGCTCATATCTGAAAATACTTGACCACGCTTGCTTCATGTTTACTGCCTTACTGAACTAGACTGACACACAGATAATGTTTAATTGATTTTTCTCCCAAAGTTAAGTCTTTTCGGTAGCATTTTTCATCAGATGATAGCGGGACTGCTCATATCGGCACAACGGTCACATAACGATTATTAAATGGATACCTGGTGCATGCTAATACCTATCAATAAACTGAGAGAAATAATCCCGCTCTGCATACTTCAGGGTTTACGCAGTGACAGAATAACAAAACCACATGTGAAATGTTTTTATGGCAAACCAGGATTTTTTTTTTATTATTTTTTTTAAAGAACTTTGTTTTTTATTTAGGCAGCCCTGCCTGTCAGTGAAATGAAGCTGTTTTGAACGTGTTCCCAATCACTTGGCTCTCCTACTGAAGTCGGTGTTTGCTGGTCATGCCACAGCTTGGTAATGATTAATGTGAAGTTTACAGTGTCTACACAGAGTGCGTAAAAGAACTGGCAACTCAAAATGATATTCATCATGCTTGCTCTCATGCCGGTGCTGCACGCTGGTTTTCTATGCTCAAATACATGCTGTCTCAAGTAGAAATGCACCAAGTCAGAAAATATCTCCCTCTTTAAATACAAGTAACTCTCCACTATAGAAAATTCTGGAAAACAAACAAACAAAACCCACACCATACTACAAAGCAGAATTCATTTTGAGATCATTTGCAAGGCTCTGTGATCCTCTGATAAATTATCATTACATTATTCGCTGGGCTCCAAACTGAAGTAGACATAGCATGTAAAACATACAGACAGTAATTCAATTTATATTTAATTATAACACTAAATTATGTGCATACAGGAGAGGGTCATATTTGAGGAAGTCTTATCACAAGAAAATGGGTTAACCCCAATATAGACAACATTCTTCTGTTAAAATAATTGGAAATTAAAATTAACTAATCCAAACATGTTCATCCAACAGCCCACAGAGAAGTGCACTGGATACAAAATACACAAAGCTGTCCAAAATACAAAGACTGGAACACACACTGATTCCTTTAAGCTTCCTCCCTACATGCCTGAGAAGATGGAGACTCCATATCTTGCCTTAAAAGAATAACCAAGGGCACAAAAAATGTTGTTACTTTGCATATAAAAGATAACATGGGATCGAAGCTTTCTAGGATTGAGGGTACTGGATAATCCCCATTAGCCAATGAAAAATAACATCACTTTTATCGCTGACTGTTGAGATGGCTGGAGCTACAGCCCAGATCACTACCTGCTCAGAAAGGGAATTTCATGCAGTGTGACCCTGACTCAGTAACCAGACAAGCATATGTTTAAGTGCTTTGCTCAGCTGGCCCCAAAATGGTTTTAGGGCTTAGAACAGTAGGGACCACATACAGCTGAAGGCACGACTGCAACACAAGCAGTAAGTACAAAAATAATATAATTCCTACAAAGAACACAGAAGCATTCTGTAACAGAAATAATTTTGTGACTTGTTTTCACAGACTCAACTGATTATAGGTGACACCACAGATGCTCAGTATCTCTGAAAGTCAGGCTGAGTGGCAGGTCAGTGGCTGAGGAAGTTTCGACCAGGGCACACAGAAATCCATGGAAGGAACACCCAGGAGCCCTGCCACCAACAACCTCATCGCACCTCCCATCTATGCAGGAGCTGCTGTTATTCCATTGACCCTATTCCACAGCCTGAGGGATTTCCAAGCTTGCTGGTTAGCAGCATCCAGCCTCAGTCATCTCCTTTTAATCCCTCTTTGGAGATGACATGCATTATTGACACTTTTTTTCCTAATACTTTGCAACGTTTTCTAACAACTTTACAACCGTCAATCACACTTCATTGCAGAAGCCCTATTGATTTGCCCAGTTCCCCCTGCATCCGGTCTGCTTTGCAGATACTCTACACCACATCTAGCATATGATAAATGGAGCTGTGGTTGCATGGCCTGCACTGTATGGATTTACTTATTTCTGGAGACATAGGCTTTTCTTTCTATCATGTGAGAGCACTAAGTCATTATGCCAATCGCAAGGATGGCTGCAAGAACTAACAGACATCACACATTATTTAGTACGTGAGTGACAGATACTTAAAAATACTTCACTTAGTTCTATCAGAAAGCCTTACAACAACAAGCATGGTTGTGGGATGCACATCAAGAAAAAACCCATAGCAAATGTAGCACTCAACAAATTAGTGCCTCAAATCAGGGCTTCCCATGCATTTGTTCTGGCTATTTAAGAACTACATGCACCCCTTAACACAGGTACTTGACTGGTTATTAATTTTTCACATCCTTGGGGAAAAGCCAAAAACACTTCAGCAGGAGTCTGTATGGTCACAGTCATACCTAGAACTATTTCACAGCCAGATAATTGCTGAGGAACTTTCACAACACTGGAAGCTTTTATTGCTAACTTACAGGTCAAAGAGACTGTCTTTATCTTTTAAACACACATCTTGTTGATGGAAAATTTTGCAGCTAGACTGGAAAGTGGAAAAGCAAGTTTCTACCTGATGCCATTTGAATTGATCCACAGAAGTAGGTTTAAAACTGCATAACCAGCAAATCATGCTGCAGCAAAAAACACTGCGATACCAGAGCTGAAATGCACACTAATTTCTCCAATAGAAGGCTCTCAACTGCTTCAGAAATGCAAGTTACATATACCGAACTTTGGGGAATTTGGAAGTATAAACAACAATACCTTGGGCGTGCAAGTGAATATGTCAGATTATTTTGGATGCGGCTCCGGGCAGCCTGGTCTAGCAGTTGATGACCCTGAGGTTGACACTAGATGGTGATTACGGTCCTTTTCAACCCAAGCCATTCTATGACTCTGTGATTCTATGATTTACCTTGGGACTGTGTTCCTCTTCAATAGAGCCAAAGAAATACTGAGCTTGTTGCACACGTGCCCCACAAAAGCTCGTTTAGCAGCATCGTGCTTTCAGAATGAAATTCCCTTTCCGCTTTTCCCTCAGATCAGTGTGATTTAAAAATAAGTGGGCTACAAATCAGCAGTCGGTGCTTATAATTGGATTGCTAGCAACTCTAACAGCAGAGAAACACTGAACATAAAAATGGGATGATCCACAGTGCTGAAAGAGTTAAATTCACGTCCTCCCCATGGCCAGCACTTTAAGGAAAAGTAGAGCTGTTGCTTTTCTTTTTTTCTTTTTTGTCTGAGAGGAAACTGTCACTTTGTGTTTTCAGGTTTGCAGAAAAGCCTTTTTTAATGTAAACATTCATTAAACTAATTTGAAGTTGTCATTACTCTCCTCCCCTGCTGCTTTATATCAGATTATTCCTAAGTGCTTGGTGAAGAGCCCCATAAACACACAGTCTATTTCCCTGCAGGGTATAATCACACAGTTTGCACTGTGATTTATGCTGTATGGCACTGGTGAGTGTCCTAAACTTTGAAAGGGCTCAGTTCTTCAGCAGATGCACTACTCCCTTTATATTTAAACAAAGTTCAGCTAACTCTCCCAGACTATTACAGACATTGTTTGGCTCTTTCGCTTCACAATAATGCTCGTTAAGTGCTGAATAAATACAAATCAGTGACACTTTGAATTAAGGAAAGGGGAATTCAGAAATAATTGCCTTTAAGTTTCAATGAAAACATTTTCACAATTGTTGTGTTAACTTCCCCTTCCCACCCCGCCAAGGAGCATCCCTTAGTTTGAAATGAAAAGGGTGGAAATGCGCTTTGAAAGTCCAGTGCAAATACTAATTCCGACTGTAGAAAAGCTTTCCAGGTGTCATTAATGCGATTCAGACTTTGAGGAAAGGCAGACAGTGCCTCTAGGAGAGAGAAGGCAAGACCGCTTTGCTGTGCAGGCCGACCACCTGGGGACAGCCAGCACTGCATCCTCTGCAGTGAACGCGTACCATGGAGTCCTCAAGGGTAGAATTCCCTTTGCAGATAAGATAACTGGTGAGGATTTCAGTCTACTCTGCTAATAAACGTTAATCTGGAAAACACAGCAATTAGTTTGGCAGTAAAACACCCTTCAAGCATTCCATTTGCACACTCTGTGCATGCTGTGTGCCGGTAACGAGCTGGCAATATAACGCATTCCTCTCACAAAGACTTCCACTGCAGTGCTTCGTTTTGGGATGAAGCAGTAAAGTTAACATATGCAGAAGGGTTTCAGAGGCAAGGCTTACAGAGACGCTCTTTACCTCTGTTTCACACCTGACAAGATGGTGGTGAACGTGTAATTATCCTCAGCTGATGTCTTTCTGTTCACACACTCCAGGTGCAATGCACCATCAAGCCGCATGGCACCTAAGTTTGAGAATCACAGAATATCTTGAGTTGGAAAGGATTCACAAGGACCCACAAGTCCAACTCCTGGCTCCACGCAGGAGGAAATCAGACCATGAAAAGCGAGAGAGAAAAGTTTTCCCCTCTGTTTTGTTGTAAGAGCCCTCAGCTCACCACGTGACTGTCACCTTCTCCTTCTAGCAAGTTCTCCCTTATCAGGAGGGAAAGATTTCCCTTGTCTGAGCAGTCCCTGCATTTTTTCATGGCTCAGAGAAGTCACCAGAAGTCAGCATGGAGGACACGCTGGGAAGCAAGAACCATCACTGCAGCATGCTCTGCTCTCTAGAACATGGTAGAACAAGAGTAATGGCCTTAAGTTCCTCCAGAGGGAGTTCAGGTTGGATAGTAAAAAAATATTTATCCTCTGAAAAAGTGGTGATGCAGTGGCATAGCTGCCCAGGCAGGGTGGGAGTCATTGTCCCTGGAGGTGTTCAAGAACAGTGGGGACGGGTTGGACTTAATGACCTCAGAGGTTTTTCCAACCTTAGTGATTCTCTTACTCTGTTTTTGACCATTACTACAGATGTAATCCTGTAAATTCACAAAAACTAACAGAAGCATCATTCTGATGGACGATTTAAAACAAAATGAAAACCCTCTTTGTCACCTTTCCTCCCACCTCACCCCTTTATGTTACATTAGAACAAGAATTCAGATCTGCATTACAGGAGAGCACTCTGCAGAACCAACACTTTGTTAATGTAGACTATAACAACAGCTGCTGAAGGTACTAAACTTTCTCTGTTTTTCACTGCAAACAGTGAATTTTGCTAAAGGGGAAGGTAGCTTACGGTCTGTACATCAGAGATACAAACAGAAGTCCTAACATTTGAAGAGAATCAGAAATAGGACAAACATTCAGCATGAAACCCATTCAGTGCAATTAAAATCAGAATGTGCTTTTTTGTTTACCTGTTTATGACTAATGGGTACAGCAAAGATACACTTCACATTAATATCACACTGTATTTTCTAAACATCTCAGAGTTGTTAAGATATTTATTGGTTAGCAGCAGCTAAGGCCCATACTTGAATGCAATATTTAAAAGAAGTACTTGTCAGAATAACAGGAACAACTACAGGAATAACTACTCAAACAAATTAAGCCTAAACGCTAAAAAAGAGCCAGCAACAAATTCAGAAGTGCACAAAAGGCACTAAGTTTCACAATATCAGCGCAAATTGATGTAAACCTCCCTGCCCACCCAGGGAAAGGAAGGTGAGAAAATAGCAGGAAAAGCATCTACCAGAAAAGTGTAAAACAGATTACTGTGGTGGAAAAGTTTTATCTGACACCTCTTACTTTTCCTCTTACCACACCTTTTCTCCCTATGAATTACACCAACTCACACTACGAGAAATAATGAGCAACACATTGATTTGGCATACTCAGTTCTAGGACTCTTTAAATTCAAAATAAAAATCTTAAATAGTACCTGTTTAGAGCCAGCTCCTCCAGCCTCACACTGCCATAAACATTTGTCAATCTGACGAGGTAAGGCTGGGCCCCCCATTATTATCCTTTTGTGACCTGCACAGCTGGTCCAAAAAACAGTTGTCTCCAATTATGCCCATAGATAATGGTGGGTAAATTCAGCTGTGCAGTATTAGCTCAACCTAAATACGATCCCATTTGACTAATTTCCTAATTCTTAGCAGGGTGCTTAAAGAACCTATTATCATGCAGACTCAAGGAACATAGAAGTCTAGTTATTTGCATCTGTTCTGTGAAAAGCATTTATCAACTGTGCCACAAATTAGAAGTTTGCTGCTAACAGACTAATTTGTTACCTACACAAACCAATCACAGACACTCGGTGCCTAAAATAATTACAGCTGGAATTTGCTTAAACTTTTAATGTCACATAAATAGGTGTTTGTTTCTAACCAAAAGATCATATAATTAAACAGCTTGAAATGGGCAAGGTTGAAATTGGGTCAAAAAAGATATATTCCTTCCCGAAATCATGTGTGGATTCATTAGCCCAGCTGGGATGCTTATTACTAGCATGACTGCTGCTAGCTGACTGAACTGTGATCACAAAGGTTATTAAATGGGTTAAAAATAAGATAGAAAAATAGAAGTTACATAAATATATAACCCTGTTTTTTGCAAAAAGCACGTTCTGTAGTATGACTTGTATGCTGTGGAACAGTCTACAATGTGTTCTCCTGGTTGGGTGTTTTGAAATCTGATTAATCTTCTCAGTAGCCTAACATAAACTCCTAGAGCTGCAGGCATATTGATATTTGGATTTTCTTCCTACATGCACTTCTCTCTAATCTTCTTCCTGAACACATCTGGTACTAAATCAATCTTCGCTGTTATTTCTCAACAAACTTTGCACATCCTTTTGGACTTCTCTCGCCTTTCTCACGTCTCAGCTCATACTGCTCTGAGGTCTCCCACACTGTCACATTCCACCCCCTCCCCGTGTCTTCTGCAGAGCCCAAACAATGTAAGCACCCCCCGCTTCAATATTCCAGATCCTTCACAGATAGCAATCTTTTTTTTTCAGAAAAAAATACACATGAAGAAGCTGTATGTGCTCTTCCTCCTGTCTTGCCATACTTGTCATCTTTCCTTCCTTCTCAACACATTTCTCAACAAATCAAACTTGTTCCCTTTCCTCATCTCTGTCATGCTTTCAGGAATCTGTCTGTGTTCAAGCACTTAATTATACTCTTTCTTTACGAACTGCTTGAGTCTTCATCCCCCCTGACTGACTTTGCAGTGTTTTGCCTTGTGCTATTCATGCTAAGGTGACAAGAAAGTGATACTAACACGTCTATCCACGAACAGATTCATGTTAAAGGCTTACTGTGCTTGACTACCTGAAGGGTAATTACTTGCTAGGTAAGTCACATCTTTCCAAAGTGGATCAGACTTTAAGGAATAAATTTTTCTGCAATTACAACAATGAAACTAGATATAAAATCCGTGAAAGCGTTGCAGAGACAGGGGAAGTTTCCCCAGGTAATAGGAAGGCAAAGATATATTCAAGCAGATGTAAAGGAAGACTAGAAAAAGCCTGGCTGAAAGTGATGTGAAACAGCGGGATTCAGAAAAGAAGCTGCACACTCAAAGAGGGAAACTAAATCAAAAAGTTTGTGATCAGATCCTCAAGAATAATCAATAGTGGCGTAGAAAGGGATGCAGAGATTCATTGATGTGCACTATCTGAAATGAAGGTGATTCATTTTGGCAAGGTTCTGCCTTCTTCGGATATCACAAGTCCTAAGGGAAAAAAGTTGTAGCCAGAGGACCTTTAAAGCTGGATCTCTAGGAAAGCAGGCGCTGCGACTTGTTTTTAAGAAGAGGGAGAAAAAGGAGAAGCCCTAAGACTGACAAAAGAGTTAGCTGAGATTGTGTCCAGCAGGATGGTTGAGATACCAAAGACCCATCCACCCTATTCACACCAAAGGAAACGGATAATAAGTTTGACCAGAGATAAATGCAGAAGCCTAGGAAGCGAGCTGTGATGAGATGATACTCTCACATAAGCTGCTTTATCACACCGCAGCAGTTATCAATCTAAATAGCTCCTTGGTTTCTTTAGTCCTACCCATCTCCCTAATTCTTCAAATCCCCAGTCTCTTCTTCGCCTGGCCAGTGATCCTTATCCTTTTCTACAGTATAAGCAACCAAAACATTACTGCTTGACCCACAGCTTTACAGTCTTCAGTCTCAGTTCACGTAACTTGATTGCTGGTTCACCCCTGCCTTCCTGACATGGTAATCTTCATTTCATTCTCATGCAGGGAGATTCTGTAATCAGATACAAAGCAATCTGTTTATTAATTACAACAATCTTTTTTTCATAAATGCACTCTCAGTGCAGCTTGGCAGACAGACTGACTCGAGTGGCCAGTTTGGGGCAGAGCTGCACCAAAAGCATGCTCAAAGAAAACTTGCGTCTTTATTTGCACACTGCCTTGCACGTGGGCACATTCCTCATGGGTTTCCATCCTGACCTGGTATGGAGATTAATGTTGCTTTCATGATGATTTAGACTTTGATCCTCTGCTGAGCCCCAGGACAACGTGACAGTTGTGAGGTGGTTACTGGGATATGAACGATTTGCTATTAGGCGATTGACTGACATCCCATCCTTGTTTCACATAAATCCTGCTCTCAGTATTGATAAGAGCTTTCAATGCCTGCTTGCACAAGCAGGAGCTGAATGGATAACCAGGAAATGAAAGACATAACCGGTCCCTTGAGTGATCCTACCTCTTGAAAATAAACCTTGTGTGAATGACAACGCAAAGGCTACACTGCATCAAAAAGAGAATCATCACAGTAACCTATACGTGTTTAGATATATGTGCATATGTGTGTGTGAAGAAAATGCATTTTTAATTAGGTAATATTTACCTGCCCTTAGTGGTCATTTTGTATTGTACCAGCAGTTTGCATTTTCTAGGGAACAGAACAAAGAAAAGGTAAAATCTTGGATGCTGTGCCATGTAAATGCGTGGCACTACGATCACTTTCAGTTTTCACAGGGATGTTACAGAAGCAGGGGTGTGATGAATGCCAATAAAACTGAAGAGAAATCAGCCCTCTTAGAAATTCTGCCCTGACCTTGCCCTGCCAGGCACTGTGAGTAAAATAGGACACACAGAAAAGCTGCCTGCCCAAGCCTAGGGTGCTCTCACACAGCTCATAGCTATATTGGCAGTGATGGAGAGTTCACGATACAAAGCATAATCCTCATAGCACAGGTACAACTGAAGTTGGTAGTAAACAGGATGGAGCAGAGCAGAACTAAGTACAAGCTTTGAGGAATTTGTTTAGGTTAAATTCCACAGATTTTAGGAAGGTGATAATAATGGTCATTACAGACCAAGTATTTTTCAGAGAAAGTGCCTTGAAATTGAAAACACACTAAACTAATGCTTAGTGAGAGTAGTTGGTAAAGTGTTACTTCTAGTGAATTACAGTTGTCTTCCTTCTTCTCTGATAATTTGTGACAATTGCATCCTAATGCTATTTCATTGATTTCCACTGCACTTCAGCTCCCATGCTGGGTTCAGTCAGGGTGACAATACAGAAACATTAACCTGCTATAGGGAAGCCTGCTGCACACGCTTGTCTTCACAGCAAAATCCTACACAATTTAAAAGGAGTGGGCTTCCATATAGCGCTATGGACACCACTTCAGAAATCCACAGAATGGAATTATGAGTCATACCGGTCATATGCATTATCTTTTCCTTAAGCAGTCACAGGAATCATATTACATTCATGTGAAAAGACGATAGAGAGAACTTGTTTATGTGCAACAGTGGTTGATGCGGTGAAGCTGTTTCACCTGCTGTATCATAAAAAGCCCCTATGCTTTGTATGTCTGCTTTTGCTGATAATACCTTTAGGACAGACTAAGTGGGCTAGAGACAACAGGCAGTATTCACCTGAACTAATGTGCTTTGACCGAATGATTACTACAATGAAGTTAACAACTGTTTTTCTCTGCAGGGAACTTCATTTGAAGAGTGGGAAGTTCCCAGGCACAACCCAATGATGCCAGGTGTGGGAAGGAGGCACTGCCTCCAGGAAGGCTCACAAAGGCACATAAAGCTAAGGGAAATAAAGGAAGAAGCCACTAAACTGGTAGACGAGACAGACAAATGTTGATAGGAGGGCTTATAGAGCAATTTCAGCTGTGGCATTAGCTGATTTCACTAATAACCCATTCATCTGGGAGGACCCTGTGCTTCACAGGGCAAGTACTGAGTTGCAGAAGGATCCTGGCCCAGCAGACATTGGTTAACACATTCTAAAAAGTCATGTGAAAATGAAGACAAGCAAGTAAGTGCATGATTCTTTTTTTTGTGTCTAGACCTGCCTATCGCACACTTCAATTTAAATGGCAGCAATGTCTTAAACTGCTGTGCAAGAAGTTCCAGTTTATGGAGATAACCTACAAAACTTTCAAACTATAGAAAAAATAAAGGCTGTGGGAGACAGGAAGTCCTGGAACTACCAGCAGTGTTTCTAGCTCTGTGGGTAAATATTTGTTCAGTCCCCTCAGGCACCAAATCACAGAATATAGGTTCTATGTCACCTTTGAGACTTGGTACTGGAGAAGAAGACCATGGCAGCTGTGTGCCCTGGCACGTCCAGGCCTCTAAACGTAGAGTACTGCCTACCTCTTCACTTTATGTCTGATGTCGCGGACATTCCCAGAGAATAAAAGAGAGAAAAAGGTATACTGGCTTGGTATACCACCACAATACATTTTGTGCTTCTCCACTGGTCAAGTCTGATACCTTAACTTAAATAGCGCAGGACAGAAAGTCTAAGCTTGTCCTTGTGAATGACAAATTCCTAGTCACTAGGACACCAAACTGGGTAAGACATATGGAAATCTTATGCACAGGAGGATCAACATTTATATTAGTATGTATTTGTCTACAAATTTCTATAGCTAGCGTGTCTGTTTCTTTCTAGGCAATGGCACGCAAATATATCATAAAATACCAAAGCATCATATGGGAAAATAAGTCTCTAAAACCAATGACCTTTCCTGGAAGCTCAATGGCAAACTATCTGAAAGGAAAAAAAGCAACAGCATGATTTCGATTATTATGTTACGCAGACACAAGGGAAAGATTCTGAAAAAAAAAATAAGAGAGACAAACCCAGAATGAGGTTTTCACAGATGTTACCTTACTAGGGTTCCCACTATATTTGACAGGATAAGCCGGAAGAGAGCCTATTTTTGTACCTCAGGCTAAGCTGTTAGAAGCTATTTTTAATTCTACTGTAATGATCAGTACTTTCATTTCCCTTAGCAAACCACCACCAATAACAAAAAAAACCCCAGAAGACAAAGTCATATAATAGGGAATAACAGACTGCAGGGAAAGAGCCGGGGAGTTAGCTCTAAGATGTTAATTCCACAAATGGTGGATGATGCATATTAAATGAAAATAAAATGGAAATTTTTCAAAACGCTAAGGAATTTGAAGTGCTTGTGGATGCCACCAAAAATAGACGACCGTAATAGGACAGATACGAACTCCTACACTTGTGATGATCTCCACTGAGTTTACATTTTCCACAAGTTAAGCACTCAGCACTCCATATGCATGACATGCTCAGATGTATGCAAACGAGGTAGCTCTCAATTTATCTGTAACTTCATGTTCCTCCTGTATATAATTAAGAGTTACACCTTAGCATTATTGTACATACAGTTTTTCTGTCCTCCACTCTGCAAGACACAGCCCCTGTGAGACACAGGCAATGCATTCCTCCAATATTTTTTTTGTCCTTCAGCCTACATAATAGATAAGAAGATTACTGCTTCTTTACAACATTTCCCTCTGCTAGGCTTCAGTATTTTAAAGCTCTTTGGTTGCTCATTTTCCTTAACTGGCAAATCTCACTTCTTACATTCCAGCTCTAAATTCACGAAGCACACCTTGAGAACCTGGTCACCAGAGCTGCTGGATTAACGGTGCCATTTGCATAACGGTAAACTTAATGTTGCACTTCCAGAGCTTATATCCCCTAAATTGCACTTACTGATGAAACACAAAATCCTCTAAAAGGGTTTTCCAACCTAAACCAATTTGCGATGTTGTTTTCTTTTTTTATCTAAAACATTAAAGAAATTAAAGTGATCGGCATATAATTAGATTAATTATTCATATCTTCCAAGTTGCTTTAATTCTAATATATAAAAAAAGATTAAATATCCACTCAAAGGATTAGTCAAAAAGTCAAGCAGCAGCAACACATTTACATTACCTTACTGTGCAAATTAATAAAATGAATTAATCTAAAGTTTCATAAAAATGAATTGGATCTTCATTCACACACTGACAGAACTTTACATATTCAAAACTGACACTCACATTATTTTCTTGTGTTTGCAGTACGAGTCAGCTCCTTGCCACTGTGCTAGAACAGCTCTGCTTTTGTTCTAACGAGGGAAAATTAAATCTTGACCTAAATTTATAAAAGCTAAAAATGTTTCAGTCATCTGCATGAAAACGAAAAGTCCAAAAGAGCCTCATTATAAATCTTACAGTGATACTGTTGAAATAGTCTGAAATAATTCTTTATAGAAATCAAAAGATTGGTTTGGTTGCTTGTTTGATGCTTCTTTCTGATCTAGATGCCTTTCTTCTAAAAGTGCATGTAATTTCCAGTGTGTGGCACACTGTTTTTTCCTCTTGTCTCAAATCATGAGAGCATTCATTAGAAGTCTAAGGCTGTGTACAATAAACAACAATTCCCTCCTTCTTTGAAAAATACTCTTTTCTGAATAAAAAGAGATTTCAGAGGAGTACAATAAGGACCAAAAAAAGACTTTCCTATTCCGGGTTTTTGCTGAGGTGGTGCTGTGGGCATTTCCTAGGAGGTAATAAGTGCATGAAATATCACCAGCACTCTCCATGGTCAGACATTCTTGTTCTGTGGTAAAAACTCTATTAAATAAAGACTAATAATATTTCCATTAGCTCATTCACAACTGAAAAAATATATGTATGTATCTTGAAGATACTGTCTGTTTTGATCTTGTGGGCAAAGAAAGAAACTGATTGTTCCAGTTTCTTAAGGTTGTTACTCATCCTTATCTAAGGTAAAATGAAACCATTACTTTTAACAGTTTTCCAAAGAATTGCTTTGCCTATTTTTAGCCCTATGTAACTCTTCAAAAGCAGAGTGCAGTGTATCAAAGTGCACTTTTTCATTCTACAAGGCCTGCAGGAAATTAAACGTGTTTAGAAAATGGTAAATCGGTACTGATGTGAGATGACCACTGAAACCCGAAGACACAAGTCAACACTTCCTAAATTAACTATTCATAAAGTGACTGCTAGAAACATTCCCTGGACTTTAACGTCATTGTTTCATGTGTTCAGACACCCTTCCAACACTTTAGGTCTTCAGAGTAGGGCAGCTGCATTGAGAGCCTAAGGAGAAGGAGGTGATGTGCTGGGAGCATTTTGCTCATGCACCTTGGTTTTGAGGAACATCTGCTGACTGTTGGCCACAACTGTGCATTCATTTGGTGACACCTGACAAAGCAGAAGCTCAGAGCTGTGGCCAGGCTAGCAGAGATGGCATTGGCATGCCCCAAAATGGGCAGAAAGGCTTCTTCAAAAGGCTTCCTTCTGCAACTCTGCCCCACATATCATGCAATTAGCTCCTGGATGGGGTTAGGAAGTAACGCTTTGTTGTGACTGCTAGAAATGTCTTTATGTGATCAGAAAACAATCATCGTGGGTGGACCATTATAGTTCATTTCAACACCAAGTAGCCAGCTATTAGGCAGCTGGAAGTTCTGATGATAATAAGAGAAGATAATTAGGCTGGTTCACTGACAGCAGAAGGAGCACTTGCCCTGCCGTGAAGATGGCTAAAAGTTTGAAGAAACAAGACAAACTAGAAGGAAGGTAAATTCACTAGAATAAGCAGTTGGTGCTTTAGAGTATAATTATCAGAAAGAAAACACATTGTTTAGCATACTTTATGTTAATGGAGGGCTAGCATGGCCCACTGTGCATAATTTAGCTGAACAATTGATAAGAAATGTTAATACATATATATATATGATTACGGCTACAGAAAAAAAAGACAAAACACTAGAGAGATCATAATAGGCACACGTGAACTCTGAAGGCCTAATTACATCACGGGGGAGGGTAAGCTGTTACTGCTGAATCAAGCAGAAAATTGGGGTAATTTGTAAACAGGTAGAGCTGTTATCCAGGTGCACCAGCATGTGCTCAGGGCTGGCAGAGGGGCTTCGAACCGGGGACTTCCATCTGTGCCACGGTGCCCGTGCTGCAGCTGAACACTCCCCTCAGCTTAACCAAGGGAATTCAGTGAAGAAGTAGTGTCAAAGAGCCACCCTCACCCGCCCAACACAACCCCCTGTTCAGCTCCGAAATGAGAGCTGGAAAACCACTGCAGTGGGATGTCTGCAGGAAAAGAAATACTGCCTGTGGGTGAAACGCAGAATCAGTGCCTGTGCGTGTGAAGCTTGGAGATAAAGCTAGCTGACTTGGTGTTCTGCCATCCATCCACTCCCTACTCTGCTGAGAGCTAAATATTTCATACACTGCTCCCTGGCTAAAGAAGAAACCTAATGAAGGTGGTGGTAAAGATATGCTCCTTCCTCTGCTGCTGTTTCTCTAGGTGGCCAGTTATGGGAGGGGGAGATGGAAACCACGATGCTGGGGCTTCCTGCAAGAACTGTGCTAACGGTACACATTTCTGGGATGAATGGATTGGAGAGGTCTTGAGATATTGTGACTGCACATTTCACTAAGTTAGAGGAATGTGCCTGTTGCTCCCTCTTAGTCTGCTTCAGGACAGCTTTGCTCTATAGCTGAGAGCCTAGCCTTGTAGTATAAAAATATGGGAAGGAAAAATACTTTGGAAATCCTTGCATCTCAGAGTGAGCATTCACACATGTACAGATTTGCTTTTCTCTGCAGCCTGGGGGTTTAAGCAGAATCATAAAATAGCTCCAGACAGCACAGCGTGTGAAATATCCTTAATTATTTTGGAGATTTTGGCACTTACCTGGCAGGCACATCTACAGTTATACTGCTACCATAGATATCTAGCAGATTTAACAACAACAACAAAAAAATAATAAATAAAATAATAAAAAAATGCTAGCAAATAACCCAAGCACATAAGCACATTAGCTCATCCTGTGCAGATCTGCCATGCACGCACAGCAATTCTGTGCAAATCAACAAGAAAATGGGCCACTCTGCTTAGAAACTGCCAGGAGGCTTCATAGGCTTTAGAGCTGTGTTGTGCAGGTACAGAGCATCCAAAACCATGGCCCTACAGAAGCCCCAACTGTGGCCACCAACCTATGCAGGCCATGTTCACAGACCTGCATCCTGCGAGAAGCACTCTCAGGTGCATATACCGTTGAAGTTAATGCACATTTATATTGCATCTTTGCTGTATTATTTTAAGGGTCTCCAGGATGACCAGCTAGCCCCAGCTACCACATTCCAGCTGGAGCTCTCAATGGTACTCAAAGGTAAGGAATGGAAACAGCAAATGCAGAAAGCTAGGACTGTTTTCTAATGATTTTTTACACTAAACCTCCCTCCATCTGTGCCTTCTTGTGCCAGACAAATCAGTAATTATCAAGAAATCCCTTCACTTTTAATCTACATCAGTATGAATGCAATCTCAGAGCAACCCACGGTGACTGGAAGCTATTATTTTCATATGAAATAATAGTGACTGGAAGTGATAACTCACGGTGCTCGGTGTGTGTGTCATCATCAGATAACACGCGAGGCTGTACATCCCACCGCATCGTTTCGATAGCCTTTATTAAAGGGGAACGATTGAACCAGGAGCCTTGTCAAACCTGCGGGGGAGGCTGCGGGGGTTGCATCAACACGGAACTTCATTATTTATGGTCATAAAAATTGGGGGCCTTGGAATTGGCAGCATGAAAAGCTGTTTTAATTTGAGCTATAATTCTCTTTCGTACTTTCAGTCATTGACTACGTCTCAGATAAACATTCATTTGGGAGACTAAGATTATGGCGAGAAGAAAAAAAAAAAAAAGATATAACAACCCAAGGATATTTAGTTCTCCTCCCACAAATTCTTCCTGGAAATATTCTTGCAAAATCCTCTGCCCACTTGAACAGTATGCTTGTGATTAACTGCAGATGAGCCCAGCAGCTTGCATATGTAGTTAATTTGCTCTAAATTTTCATGCTGTATTATAACACTAATGATCACTAATAATAGACAAACCCACAGTTTATTGAGTAAGTAATTTGAGACATTATGATTTTTATCATGTGAATAGGATCAGGCTGACCAATTTAAACTGGGCAGAAAAAGATAAATAATGTGTAAATCAATCTCAACAACAGCACGCTCTGTTTCTTTGCAAAATGATATGGATTGATTGGTGCAAAGAAGGCCCTGCTAGTAACTGCTGCTAGGAAATAGAGTCAATAAACTCCCATGTTCAAAAGTAAAGGGTCAGACATGGTTGAAAGTTTACCTACTCTGCAAAAGTGATTTGGTCATCTGACAGCACAGGCTCAGATGAGTTTGCAATTTGTCCCGATGGGCGAGGCATGCTTGTAAGGAATAATGAAGACAGATAATTTACCATGAAGCCAATGAAAAGGAAACCATGCTAAACAGACAAAACTATGTGAAAAACAATTGCACACTGGCTTGTGGTTAAGGCTATCTTCTAAAATCATGTAAACAAGAGAGACATCACATGTTGTCTGTTAGACAGCTATTTCAGGACTAAGATATTTATATTTGTTTTTCTTCCATAGGAATCCTAGTTCTGATTGAAGCATTTATTTTTAAGCTAAGAAAACACTGAAGGTTCATCAATTAAAAATCCTCTTTAGCACATTTGTAATTAAATTATTTAAAGAATAATAATTAAAAATAGAAAATAACTAAACTCCATTTAATAGCTTTGTGAGTGATTTTTGTACCTGAATGATGAACAACTGCCTGTGGTGGTGGGACTTCAAGGTACTCTGAGAATTCTGAATGAAGTTTAATTTAAGGTAAAGCATCATTAAATTTTTAATGAGCAAAGGGAAGCAGAGGAAGAAATTTCTTGAATTTGTCTTTCTTTAGACTTTGCTGCATGAGCCTCGGACACAGCCTTCACTCCAGCAGAAGGCAGCTGTGCACACATCTCTCTAGAGCCTGGTAATGATGCTTGGAGGTATAGACAGAGGAGAAAGCTTTAATATAATGTCTCCACAGTACTCTTCCGGGAATAAGAGCTAGCATGTGAATTGAACTTGCACCCAGTTATCTCATGACTGCAGCTTACCCTCAATCACAAGACAAAAATACTACAAAATATACTGTGGGGAACAATTCTTGATTGTTTCCAGGGCATGGATTAAGTGTAGCCAAATGACTTTAACTCATAGTCTTCTACGGCCAGCAGGCCAGTCAAATCCTTCATGTTTAAATAGAAAACCTGGAAATGGATCGCAGCAGAGTCCACTTTTTCTTAGTGCATTGTATTCAAAACATATCTTTTTTTTTTTTTTTTTTTTCTATTTGATTTGGTTAAATGCAACTAATTTCATCATGTAGTGACATGTCCTGGAGAGATTTTGTACTGACAAGTCTAGCAGAACAGAATCCATGAAATCTTGGAATAAAAATATCCCAGCATTGCCTATTGTACCTCTCAGGGAAATGTTTTGTTAAACACTGCAAATTCCCTTCCTCGAAGCAATGAGATGCCTTCTCAAAAAGCGAGCACAGAGAGAAGATGAATACTGAGTAAAGAGGAAAGAACATAATAAAGAGACTGAAAGATGTCAAAACAAGACGATTCTGAGACTTCACGTGTGTTTAGATAAAGTCATCCCTAGCTCCCCAGGGAGAGCAAAGGTGAGCAATGCTCCCTTCATTCCAGGTGCTACATGGGCTGCTGTGCTCACAACATTCCCAAAAGGGAGCCGAGTGTAAGGTAGCCACTGTCACCCTCAGACATAATTCTCCATTCATACACTGTGAGAAACACTTCACACCTTGTAAACTTTTAGATAGCACTACTGAGCCAAAATGGACTCAATATTTTTAAGGACTCATGGAACAAGTGTGACCGAAGTCTGCGTGAATCATCTGCATTCAGGCCATAGTCCTGGCCATGAAATATCTACCGACTCAGTGCACTGTCAGCAAAATATATTTAAGCATTTTATTATTATTTTTTTTAAGTTATTTAGCGCATTTTAAACATTAACTGAAAATGGAAAATAGTAGGAAGAAAAAACTCAAAGTTTCTAATCCAAAAGCTGAATCTCAGCTCACCACATGAGCTGCCCTACCTGCTCCCTTGCAGCCCATTAAAATGTTTAGCTTTTCACACGAATGGGAGCAACCGTCATGGACTTTTGGAACTGGATGATCTTTAAGGTCCCCTCCTCCAACCTAAGCCATGCCATGATCCTGTGACTTTGGCTACTCTCCAACTGCTTTATAGAGAAGGCAATCCACATCATCCTCGTGGAGGTGTTGGCTATGCTCTATCCACTGAAGTAAAGAGGAACAGCACTTTAATTTCAGAATGAAAAGGAGAAAAGATCACTGAAAGCCCACACTGGCTGAAGCAGAGAAAACACTCAGAATAAAAGCTTTGCTGAAAGAATAATGTGCTGTCTAACAACTGGTTCAAGACCTGTAAGAATACCTCTTGTGCTGAATGCAGTTTCAGAAAGAGATAATAGATTTCATTTCTGTGTAATGATTGTTCATGATGCTCATTTGGAGAGTCCAAGGATTGGTCTCCTGAGAGCTTAAACTTCAGAGAAGTCTGTGGAAAAGTTTTCATTCCTCCTCCGTCTAGCTCTGCTTCCCTTTTCTTTATAGGTACTACCCAAGCTTGAATAAGAGCTCTATCTACAAAATGCCAAGAAACAGATATTTTTTAAAAACAAGGTAGCTCTTTTACATTTGGTTTAAATTCAGTAATTCTTAAATTGTTAATGAATTTCAGCTTGGCTTGTCCATTTTAAAAGTCCACGGCCTTCATCCAGGAACTTAATACCAGAAATATAATTTTAATACTACTAAATAATCCCTTTATGGCAGGTAACAGAGCGTTGTTAAGATTTGAAAAATGGAATTAAAATTAACTGGATTTTTAGTAATGTGAGGATATTAGAATTACAATTGTGAAGACAGTTAATTATATCAGTAGGATGGATAATTAAAAATTACCTTCCCTAAAGAGGAAGTCCAATCTATTCCATATTTGTCAAAATTTTGGATTGGACAGGTGATACCACAACCTAATTCCTATTCTTATATTTCTACAATGCTTTGTAGGGCATGCTGTACAAAAATCTTAAGTGATAAGTCATAATATAAGTTATGAAACGCTAAAAGTAAGAATATTTTTCAACTGGGTACTTAATCTGAATTTACTGTGGTGGAGGGAAGCATAGAGAATACTAAAGAGGACTCAGCATCACTGAACTGGCAGATACCACAATTCATTTGCCATCTCACGTTAATTAGCTTTTCCTTGTTATTCAGGGAATAGGGCAGACTAGGAAATAGTGGCATGTTTCATGCTTTCTAGACTTGACTGAGACTGCATCTTTTCAGCAGCAGCTGCCATTTCCATGGGCACAGCCAACCACAGAAGGATGTAGCTGCACTGAATTTCCAACCAAAAGCACATGGCTCTCTGCAGAGGAGCAACATCTGCAAAGTGTAAATGCCTCTGCAACCAGATGCTCAGTGCTACAGAAAGGAACCACTGCAATGTTATTCTTAACCTGACTAATCACTGTAAAGAAATTTTTAAAAATCCTTTCATAAAAAGGATTCAAAATGAGAAGCCTGAGAGGAACGATGGTCCAGTGGGTAATGCAACTGAATGGGGATTCAGGAGGGCTGAATCTGTTTCCAGTCCTGCTGCTGTTTCACCTGCAATCACTTAATTTTCCTATGCCTCATCTGATTCCTCTTTAAAGTCATGATAATAACATTCATGCGCCTTTTTCAAGCTATTTGAGATTTATAGGGAAGAAACCCCACTAAATGTATAGGTATATATGTAATTGGCTTTGTTTGCAGCTGGGTTTTCAACAGAAACCATATGGTGCACCCTCAAATTCATAATGAAATATTGGCCTTATATTGGAAGATTAGGTCCATAATTCACATGGAACCAAAATAACACAGTGTACTGCAGAATTTAGCTACTTGCAAAAAAGCAGTAAGGACCAACCTGGTATCTCAGGAAAAGGGTAATCTGATCGATTTGTTTCAGTAATACCATTATCTATCTCCTGTGTTTCCAATATATTAGTTCTCCTAACCTTAATAACTTAGCATTCAGCACACTTACAAGTGCTTTCAATCACAACTTCATCTAAATAAAACCATCGTTACTGGAATGATGAAATTACTGCTTGTTTCCACCCCAATAATGCCATTGATTCAACCCTGCTACTCAGAGCCCAAGTCAAAAATGTTCTGCCAAACACGGCCTCTAACATAAAAACACATGATCCATCTGTAACTGCGAGAAGATTCTGGTGCTTGATTAGATTAATGTATAATTCAGACCTTTTATGACATCTACATCATGAGGATCTATGAGGTTACGCTCATTCATTGTCTGTGACACTAATGGACACAGTGCAGGCATAGTCCTCACATGAGATGTTCTGATCTGGAATACAAATCCCACCATGCATCACATGGCAACACAATGCACAGGATCCAACAATTTGGGAGCCTGCTTAGAAATGCTGGAAAGGACTAGTCAGTTCCTGATTAGCAGTACAAAGAGACACAGAAAATACAGGTTGACTCGTATTGCTGGTAAAATTTCCACAAACTGTGAATTTTAATTTAGCTATACACCGTATCTTTCATCTACAAGAGCTCTCTGAACTTGTAACAATTACATATGCCCTGCAGATAAAAGATCTGCTGAGTGGCTGAAGGATGTCCTTGTTGCCTATGGTTTAATGAACTGAAACCCTGGTATAGCCAGGACTGAAAAATACTCAACCAAGCAACTGAGAACATTCTTCAGAGTAGCTACCCCCACAGGACCACAAAGTTAAGAGCAGAGTTATAGATTTGGCCTTCATCTGAGAGATGGTACGGCATGTTGTAAGAAATAATGGTTGGCACTGACTCAGTTCCTTTGTGGTAAAGTCTGCAGAGGCATCTTAACCTGTCACAGCTAATGGGTTTTGCTACGGATGCCAAAGCATAACATGGTGAAAGCATTTGAAGAAAGAATATAAAAGTATCTAAAGCACTGATAGTCTCAGGGGCAATTTATAAATACATCCAGAGAGAGAGAGAGATAGAGATATTATTTTATTTTTAGTCAGATTGGTTTTCAGAAGCCCTACAAACACTGTGGGAGAGCAAAGTTAATGAAGAAGTAATGAAATAACTGAGGGGAAAAAAGAACTGTAAAAGTTTTTTGTTTTTTTTTTAAAGTAATACAAAATCATTACAAAGTCCTAGGTAGGCATGCATTTTTAAACAACGGCTGTAATAACGGAAAATTAGGCTCCATGACTTATTCATAGGCTTCTGGTTAACACTGTTCTCTATTTCAAGCAGCTCACTTTATAAGTAGCATCTTTAGGTGAGATGCTTTGTTTTGGCCATGTAATACGAAAAATAACAACCTGGTCTTGAGAACAGAGATCATTTCTCTGATTTCTGTCACTGCATCTGAAGATACAGGTTTCAGAGCAGATCACGCAGGAATTGCTTCAGTTTGGAAAGGCAGAGTGAGCCGTGAGTGATAAATATTCCACTTTCAGCTCTAAAACTGCAGTCAACTATTTGATATAGAAATCGTAAAAATTTAAAGGAAGAAAACAGTATTTGATGAGTCTACAATCTTTATACTTAAGGGATATTCAGAAGACCTATAAATCCTCAGTGGAATTAATAATTGAGACTCTTGAAAGCTCTAAAAGGAAATATTAAATATGCAAAATCTTGGTGAAAAGCATAATTAAGGCCATAAATGCCTAAAAGTTTAAAGGGCAGGCTACCTCTCTTAAAGATTTTCCAGTATAACACTTATATGGAAGTATAACACAATACATTTTTAAGCAGCATTCTTTATTACCTTTTTTTTTTTCCCCACCAATTTTTATCTCTTCTGTGTTAAATAGTATTTTATATTTTAGAATACAATTTCCAAGATCTCCTCTATTAAATGAATGAAATAAGGGCACACACTTTTGTTTTCTGTTATTAAGAGGTTAAAAATCTCACTCTTCCAATTTTTCACCGTTAGTAATGTGCAGAGCGAATGGCATTTACTTGTAGGGCTGAGGTTTTCCCTTCTCTTTTGTCATTCATTTTTTTTCTCTTCTAATATTCTTGGGTTGGCTCCTCTCCAATTTCAAGCACAGCTTTAAGCCAAGAAGGAAGACTCCCACCCCGACAGAAAAGTCCTAAGACCTGCAATTGAGTTAGCCCAGCTGTCAGAGGAAGTTCCAGGCATTTCAACATCACTAATTATGCTAAGTGTATCTATTAGAGTAGTATATGTAGACTTAGTGAGCTCTCCTGAAACGGGCGCAGCAGTATCAACAGCACATTGCTTACTGAATGAACAAGAATACTGCTTTCAGTAATCCTGGACTTACTTTCAATAGTCCTAAATTATAATTGCTTGTAAACATTTTAAAGACAGTAAGTGCACAGTACCCTTAACTACAAGGTCCTCGTATATCATCTGGATAAATATATCAATCTTCAATTGGAAAGGAAAAAATCACCGGGGTTTGTTTTGTGCGTGTGTATCTATGTTAACTTCTAGAAATAAACTATTTCATTTTGTGCAAAGTGACTTGCAGAAAAATAGCCATTCATTACAGCATTGCCTACGCATAAATTTTCACAGGCATTTTTTTCTGATACTGAACCCACCTCTGCATTTGAAATACCTCCCTCTTGGCAGGGATTTGTTTGCTTTCACATCTAAGTATTTCTGCTAACAGCAGGTTGTGAAGTAATGGGAGTTAATACCACACAACTTTGATAACCATCTTGCTTTTTCTCCCTCAGTTCCAATGTGAGCTAAAATATCACAAATAATGTTAGGAGATTTAAAGATTAGTTTTCTATCATTTGAAAGAAGGGGTTCCATGTGTCTTTTATGTAGTCTCGTTGCTTCAAGAGCCTGACAGAGTGGGATGAGCAAAGTAGAACAGAGATGATATTCAGATGACATAACTCTAGTGAGGTATCAAGGCCCTTCCAACTCTGTCAAGTCCAAAGCCATGATTTTTCTTGATGTGATTACTCACTTGTTAGTCTAGCCCATATACTTCTTGCCAGACTCCTGGAACTGATCAAGTTAGAGACTTCAGTCCAAAAATTCTTGCTCTTCCACTCTGTCAATTTTACTGTCATTTTGCACTGATGAGCAAACTACGGGGTAAAAAGATAATAGAACTAAAGGTTTCACACATACTTACACGCATTAATTTTTGAACAAATATTCAGCCTACTCACAATGTAAGTATTATGAATGCTGGATATGAAAAAAAAAAAGTATCAGCATTGAGGCAATTTTAAGATACATCCTTTTGGAATACCTTCATTGTGTTTATCACAGCCCTGCATGCTGCAAGGACAGAAGAGATGAAACGTTGGTCAATAATGGCTTTGTGAGAATGTCAGTGCTTTAACTGCATGTTTTGTTATCATAAAGGCTCAGAGCTATATATAAATATTATATGTGCATGGCACCCAAACTCTTAAGAGCTAATTTAGTCACATAGGCTCAGGTGCCTAGATAACATATGAGCATATAGCTGCATCTGGATTAGGATTAAAAAAGATAATAATGGTACAGGATATCATCAGAAGATCATGAGAGCTGTCCCCTATGCCCTTCCTAAAGATTGGAGGAATTTTATGTTGCCATGGGGGGAAATTTCACATTACACTGTTGTTATGATACCCAAGTACTGGACTCTCACGACTATTTAATGACAACAGGAGCATGATTATCAGGTTGTTATTTTTCTTTGCACAGCTGTTGTTCTTTATGTTTTATATGTTCATCCATGAAGTAGTGAAACGGGACTCCCTGGACAACTTTTCAAGAACTCGGTTGTAAGCTTGTTTGATGCTTCATGACACCTGCTGTTTGGGCATTTAGCTCCCATTGTTTCCTTCAGCAATTTTTAAGCTTCAGTTTGCCTTTGGTTTGATTCAAAGGCTGACTTAAAATGTTAATCCCTGTAGCTCAGTTTCCCCCTTTAATGGATGGCTGTTCACGTCTTAAATCATCCGTGTTACTGAAGTACATCATGTCAGCCCCAGCCCGGCTGACAGGTAAGACACAGAGATATGGCAGGCCACCCTGGGCCACAGGCTTAGAGTGTGTATGGGAAATACGGTATTTCTGACACCCTTTTAAGAGGGAAAAAGAAAAGAAATAGGTGAAAAATATGGGATTTTTTGACAACCTTTAAAAATAAATAAAAAGGCAGTGAAACATCATGACTATCTACTACAAGGTAATGAAACGTATGATGTCTTCTAGCCAAGCAGACCCAATGGTGTATCAGGTAGGCTGGCAAGACTATGATAATTTATCATGCCACTTTTTTCCTTTTCTATATTTACTCATTTTTAAATGAAGCCATAATAGAATATACAATAAATATTTTTGGATATTTCTGACGAAAGCCACTAAATTGTCAGGTCAGCAGACTGCCTGTAGCAAACTACGGCAGACAAGATGGACACAGGTAACACTCTCCTGTGTACAGAAAACCCTCAAACTCAAAATATTTATCAGCAATCCAACCACCATTCCAATTATTGGAATTCTATTGCCATTCAGAATTACAATTAAGGCTATAATCTGTTCATTTACTACTTCATCCCATTTTTATTTTCCCGAGAGACACAACCAAGAAAGAAATAATCCTGACCAGAGTTGATGGATTATATCCCTCCCACACAAAATCCAGCTAACCAGAATTTCTTCAGAGAAAAAAAATGTACACTTCCACTTCAATCCATGGGGGCAGTGGATGGTTATTCTCCAGTTATTAGCCAAGAGCAGCAAGCATGATTGTCCCTAATGCAAACAGGCGCATGGGCTAGCGCCTGCAGCCCATGCTCCTCCCTTGTTCTGTCTAAACATTCCCACCAGGTCTGGCGCCAAATGAAGGAACTTTTCATCTCTCCATCTGCACATGCTTTCTACCAATATAAAATCCATGCAGCTCCTATCTCAGGACTGGCCTGGTCCAGTTTCTCTCATTCTTTCCACCTTTAATAAGCCTGACCTCCTGCGTTCTCTCCTGGTGCATTAAAATATAATTAATAAGCCTCTCAATCCATCATATTGACCTGCATTATCTTAAATTAAAGTTAATGGCAGTGAGGAAAAAAGGATTTTAAGGCAGCATATCTTTGTACAGTTCCTTTTTTGTCATCTAGATAAAACTGACATGTAAACACACATTTGGCACTGTGCAATAGCCAGATCTTCACCAGCAACATCATCACATGAAGGTCATTCTCTCAAGACACTGGTAAGTAGGAAGGGGAGCTCATCATGTAGAAGCATTTTGTCATATGTAGGAAAGCAGCCTATATTAACCACAGCTTAGTCCTCAGCTTACAAAATTATACTATTCTACATGGAAAAGGTTGGAGACAGCACATATGTACTACAACTATGAGATAAAACTAAAAATGAGGAGCAGCAAATATGTGATATATTTTCTCTCCTTAGGGAGCACTGGTGTAACAGAGAATACGCTTTGGAGAAATGTGTATATTGAACTGTTGTAGAATAAATATCTTCTCGTGTACTAACAATACTTCATAAATCCATTGTAGGAGTAACTAACATAACAGGCCATCTCAGGGCAATTGTGAGTAAAGGATTACCGAGCAAGCTGCTGAAAATCTTTCGTACTTGACATAGCCCAGTGATTCACTAACCCTGTAAATGCTTTTCCAGACACAGACCTACACCTTTGTCAGCCAAGAACCCCAAACGCTATAAGCAGCGAGCAGATGATGGCTCCATCCCCAGCGACCACTGCAGAACTGACAGCCTCTAAATTACTGCCTGAAAAGCATATTGCATGCTGCCTGACAAAAGAACAAGAGGAGGAGGAGAAAAAAGCCCTACTGGTTGTGTAACACCATCCATTCCTCTGAGGGGATGATACGTTTCAGTCTTTCGTTCCTTTAACCCAAGCAATCAAATGAAAAATATATGACTACAAACAACCTCCATGATGTTACACACCTATTATACAACTGAAATCATAAGGAATGAGCCTGTTGAAATAACAAATGAACTTGCAATTGCTTTGCTCCGCATAACTCCCATATGTTCTGAAAGACAACTTTTTTAGATTAATAAATGCACGTGATGCAGTAGAATCTCGTCCACTGAGAACCAGGCCCAATCACAGCTAAAAGCTTTTGCCACTTAGAATATGAATGGAAAACATCACAGCACAAATGGAAAAAAAAACACAACATGTTTATGGTTATGAAAATATGCAAATATGCTGCCTTGTTTCCATAATGTCCTTGCCACGCTCACAGAAGATTTGAATTTCTCACATGGGATTGCATTTTACAGAGCAGAGAGCAAGTAGGGAAACAGAAACAGCTTCAGTGAGGAAGGCAATGACATTCCACATCTACTCTCTGAATCATACAGAGTAGAACCTACCTGTTTTGTTGCCTGTTTGATGATGCAGCTCATTACACAGCGGCCACAAGCTGGATATGGCTGGCTGTTGGAAGAGGACTTCTCACCGCCAAAATAGGAATACTGTCACTTGTAGTGCTTCCCCTTACTTGTGGGGGTTGTGAACTTTTGTTAGCATTAGGAGGATTTGTGTTTTATTTTCCATAATGCATGAGCCAGATAAGAACTGGAAGGTCTGGAAATGGGAATTCCTTCCAAAACTGGTTCTGGTGGTGCTTCAGACAAAAAAGCTCTTGTATAGATGTGACACATATGACAAACTGTGTGCACATATTCTATGCACCAACACCCAATGCTGATTTGGGAAGAAAAGTGAGACCTGTGATGCTCAGGCCTTGTAAAACCCCTAATTTCATTGACAGCGAATAAAGACAGGTTGTACAAAAGAAGGCAATTTCGTGGACTACAGACTTCCCTACAGTTTAAGAGCTCTTAAGTATTAATTATCAAACTAAAGAAATAACACCAACAAAAGCTTTGCTGAGTAAAACTTTCAGGTGTGACTTTCCTTAAGGGATTATTTTATTCTATGCCTACTTAAAGCAGGTAAAACCATTTTAAAAGAGAGAGAGAGTGTTTTCCGTGAGGTATTTAACAGTATAATAGCCTCTAATACTTCAAGAAGAACCTTCTAATTTAAGTTTTAGAAGCAAAGTTAATAGAAGTGAAACAGCCATGATAAAGGCAGTGGGTGTGAGGGATGGAGATGTTCATTTAACACCTGCATTGAGTTTAGTGGGACAATCACTCTTTCCTTATTAAATATGAGTGCCATGGATGGCTGGTCTGCGGCACTTCAGTTGCAGCACTGTGGTTTGTTTGCATGGTCATCACTCAGCATTCAAATCTGGAAGGATGTTCTCAAGCTTTGCTTTTCCTTATCATTATCTTATTGCATGGGCGTGGCAGTTTTTATGTGGTTTTTTTTGTTGTTGTTGTTTTGCTTTTTAAATCTGAAATTGGTCTTCACATTGCGCATTCAATACATCAGTAAATATTAAATGAGGGTGAGGGAACACTCTGCTTGACTTGCTGTGAAGGAAGATCCAGGATAGAGAGACACCGAACAATAAGTTCAGTTTAGAAAAGCAAAGCAGAGGAATAGATCAGAAAAAAAAACAAAAACAATCAACCAGCACAAGATGGTGCATTAATGAAGAAAAAAGCCTTACTGCCTCCGGAGTTCCATATTTTTTGTTTAAATTTTTACCATCTTTGAAAACCACTTTCAGAAAGAGACATTGATTAAGATGCGATTCCACAGCCGTCTGTAACTGAACAAAACCAGGAGCAGATGATATCAGATACACTATACTTCACAAGGACTGCAAAGCAGAAAGATGAAATTCTAAAAAAATTAGAAGAATTTTACACACAAAAAAAACTTGCATAATACATAAGACATTTAATTCCAAATGATGCAAGTGTTTTATCACCACTGAATACAAAAGTGGACTGCAAATCTATCTAGTTACCAAAGAAGAGTTTAAAAATCTTTGAGCTCTACATCAAAGCTTCTTCTGTACTTGCTGTCAAGTGTTACTTCTATATTGCAGCACAAGTACGATTTTGTCAGCCAAGAGCATGGCAGAAAATGAAGTGGCTAAGGGAAATAATGACCATAACCAAAGCATTCATTAGGAACAAAGAAAGACTCAAACAGAAACTCTGAGATAGAATGGAAACAATTGAAATTATGCAACTTACCACTGACAGTTCTCTAAAATGCTAAAAGTAGTAATTTGAGTGACCACAAATTTGTAAAGTAGTGAGAAATCTCTTTGTCTACATTTATACCACAAAAAATGATAAAAAACAGATCTCATCTCTGTGGAAGACCTAAATGCAATAAGCTCTGACAAAGAAACATATCCCTAAAGAGTCCCATTGAGGAGGACTTCCCAAATCTATTGAAAGCCTGAGATCTAAGGAGATCACTTTTATCTTTTTCATACTGCAATTTCTTTTCAGTGCTAAAAAGCTGAATGAAAGAAAGAGTATGAAAGGAGCAGGATGTGGTGTAGAGGAACTCCTTACAGGAAAACAGATAGTTATGAAAAGTACAGAACTCCCATGTGCTCAGTGAGCACTAACACATCACAGACTATAATTTTAAGGCTAATCCCACCCTATATTCCAATTTTTATTTCTTACAGAAGGCACCAACTCTTACAAAAACTGTGACAACCAGGCAGCTGGTCATATGTAAGTAAGACTTTGCTGGTACAGATTAGAAAGAGTTTTGTGAATGCTAGTGGGCAAATAGTAACAAATATTAAAAGTGGGCATTTTCTATAGAGCTAGGAAACAAGGATAAAAGAGGGAGCTTTGAGACTTTCTAGATTTTACCTGCTAAATACATATCCAGCAGGCCAGAGGGGCAAGGAAGAATCTATCTGTAACCAAGCCTGTAAGATGTTCCTTGTTATACTGCTGCTCTGCATACTGGGTACAAGCTGAAATACAATACAGAGCAGAAAAAGTGGAAGTTCGTGAATAAGTTGCAAATTATTTGAAGTACAAAGGGCACCATCACTGACATTGCCACATTCTGTAGTTATTCTTAGAAGAGTTTGCAAATCAAAATTGAAATTTGCATATCGATGTAATTGTTTCCAAGATTTTTCACTCCTTTTTTTTTTTTTTTTTAATGGCTTCACAAAGCTGGAAGTCACAACTGTTTTGACTGAAATTCCTCTCAGTCTCATTGCTGGAATCAAAGGAGAACAAATCTCTGAGGGAAAAGGTTATTCTGCAAATCAGGACTGCTGAAAGGAGCTGACATATTGCACAGTGATGCAGCTTGATTGGCTGTAGCTGTCATTTTACTATATCATCTGAAAGAATACAAAACTATACGCTAGAGCAGGAAAAACAAGACTTCCTAAAAATAAATGGTCTTGAAAACCATTTGGCCAATTTATATGGCAGGTAGGTAAGACTCTTATTCATCGCACACTTCTCATTTCTCTAGTAAACAGGAGCTAAAATAACTTGGCAGAAGACTGATAACTAACTTCTAAAAGATAAAGTTCCAGAAGACAGTTCTTTCTCCAAGCTTAAAAATGGTTCAACTTTAACAACCACACCAGTTTTATTTCATAACATCTCTGCATGGACGTTCTTGATGTATTTTCATGATTTTTTCCTTCACAGAAAAGATCACCATTAATTTAAGAAAGCTGAGAAACAGTTCAGATGGATGGTTTTGGTTGCACTCCAGTGACATCCATGCAGTTTATTACATAACTAGTTTACTGCAGTGATGTTATTGAGTCTGGCTATAGAACAGTTTCGATTTGTTAGACATCTCAGCAACTATTTATCTGCTTCCCTCCAAAGACATAAACACGATCCCTTGCTATAGCACACCTTTACTTTTACTATTCGTTTTTCAGTTGACATTTTGTCTTTTTTATTTATTTACTCTTTTTTAGGCTAATATACTGTAGATTATTATATAAGTGATTTATTACAGGAACCTTACCGTATGAGGGGCAAAACTTGTTTAAAATAAATCCAGCAGCTACAGTAATCCCTTAGGGCAAAATGTACTTCTACTTAATTTCTCTACTGTGTATTACACACCATATAATTGCTTAAAACAGAAGCTACACATACAAATTTTGCTTGGCACAGAGCACCTGGCTTCAGAGAGTACACTCAAGTTACATGCTGTGTTTTGCTACAAATCCATTGCACCACCTCAAGTAATTCAAAGAGATCACTAATAGAAATATTTTCAACTACCTAAAATAAATCAGCAAGTAAGCAAACCACAGTGTTTTGCTAAAGGTTATATTAAAATAAGCCACAGTGTTGCTGAAGGATATTTTATATGTGCATGGCTTTAGCATTCCTCATTCCCTTTTTCCAATGCACTAAATAAAATCATGAGACAAACTTCAGGGATGGAAAAGATCTGCTAGATCATTTAGCCCATCCCAATGCCAGTTCAGAATTGTTTCCTTTATTTCCTAGTGTTTTGTCAAACCTACTTTTAAATACGCTGTATGTTCCAAGTAATGAGATTTCCACTACTTTCCCCTGGGAAATACATTTATATAACAACTTTCTTCCCCAAGGACCCCAAAGTGTTTTATAAAAATATACATACAAATCACTTCCCCACTGGAGTACAATCACTTATGAGGTATAGGGTGGCAGCCAGGATGGAAACGACGCACAGTATTCTGCAAATTTATAGCAGAAGGGAAATTCTTGCCCAAGGACAGAGGGGCAAAGCCCTCTACTTATGACAAATGCCAGGAACTCATAAATGTCTGCAGACAGCAAACAGAAGCATGGTTTCAACCTACACATGCAGAAATGAGCTGGAGTACCTTAAAAGGCAAAGACCACTTTGGACAGAATTTGAACACAGAGTCCCATAACCTGGGGTAGCTGAAGGGAGTAAATACCCTGGCAGGAACACCAGAACAGGAGCTATATTTCTGGAACAACAACTGAGTTGAGGACTGTGTTCTGGATTTTCCATCCAGATGTATATTGATGCTGATACTAGAGTCTCCAAGTGCTCACCACTCTCAGCTACCCCAAGCTCTCTTCCCTTTTATAGCTCATTTATTTCATGTACATACTGCTCATTCTTGACAAAGCAGAGCCTGTTTATAATTGCACCAGGGATCACTTCATGGTCAGGAGAAGGAGAGGAACAGAAATCCAAGAGGAAGGGACGATGGCTTGGTGCTGGCAGGCCTCTGTATATGGGTCAAGTGCGGTGGCATGTTGAAAGATTAAAGTATTATAAGGGCTATGAAACAAGTAGTGCCAGAAAGCACATTGTATTTGGAAGGTTAACAGTTCCCAAGTTCAAACCCTTTGGGTGGAGTCCAGGGATTTTCAGTACAGATGGTTTGTAGGCAGAGGTCGAGGGTAATGGGAGGGTCAAGCCTCATTATCAGTGTTGTTTTAGCAACCTTTGCTCATCTTAGAGAGGAGTGAGAGGAAACAGGACAGGCTGTGCTCTGAATCTTCCTTCTGTTCGTTTTTGGGCATGATTCTTGCTTTCAGATCTTCAGCCTCCTTGCTCATTGCCAGTGCTCAGCCAGGAGCCAGGCTTGCTTATAGGATGTAAGTAATCGGTGCAAACAGTTGAAGAATCTCCTCTCACTAGCTGGGCCAGACCTAGCTTCTCAGATCCTCTCTACCCACAAGCACACAGAGTATTATTGAAACTGGATTAATATGTTTAAACAAACCACGTTACGCAGATAGATCAGGTTCATACCATCAAGTACGTTTTCAGGATAGACTAACAAAGGAAGCATTTTCCACCTCAGCTGAAGAAAAAAAAAAAAGAAAAAAAAAGGGCCATTTTCTGCACTTTCCAACTGAGACACTGTATCCAGCTGTTTAATTTTAACCAAGGAACTAAAACTGCAGTTTTCTGCCCTGCTCCATGCATGCTAGCAACCTGAAGGAATCTGATGTCCCCGCTGTGCAAAGTGTGCCCAGACACCCACGCTGCAGCTCAATTTATCAGGTCTAACCATGGCACGGCAAACGTGCCAGCTACCTTTGCCATCAGTAACCACAAAATAGATGTGTCATTCCTCCCTCTTCACTAACGAATGCTTTAACTTCAAATGCAGAAATAAGGTCTCATAGAAAGAGAATGTAGCAGCTCTGTGTTAATGCTCAGGAGCTAACGAACCCATCACCATTTGAGTCACCATCGTGCCTGCCTTGTACAGACAGTGACAAGCCATTTGATCCAGTGCTACTCGGATTCTTTGTGCAGAGGTGAGTCTTTGATCCTTCCTGGTGTTGAAGGAGCATAGATATGATTTCTGAGGGCTTTGCATAAGTTTCAAGCTTGTGAGATTATGGATACGTAGTGCAGTTTCTAAGTGTCTACATTTGTTGCTGAGATGGCATTGATAATGGGTGTATTAGCAATGCAAAGATGGAGAGATAAACCATTTTCCTGGGGATAAGCTCAGCTCTCCCAAAGCCGGCTCTAAACGGGTTGATGTTGTCAGATAATGTGAGCATGGAACATCACAGAGAAGCAGAACACCTCCCTGCCCTTTCCAAAACAAAGGTATTGAAACACAGTCCCACCATCAGGTTTGGAACAGTCACAGCTCTGTCCCTTTAACTTACCACATACACAGATATACTGTGATGACAGTGACAGGGAGGAGCAGATTTCAGATCACACCAACTCATGGTGAGGATGGCTGTCAGTATGTGGCACAAGCATGTCTGAACATCGGGCTCAGTGAGCACTCACAGGGAGGAGGGAGTTTCTTACTGAGAACACTGGATTACAGCATTTTTAATCCTGTCAGGCAACGATACCTACACATTAAACTCAGTTACTGAAAAGATACGCAGGCAGACACACGGCTGCTGGTAGAGGTACAGTGCTTCAGCAGTTTTGCATGACAACAAAATCAGCAGTAATACATTCAGGATGCTATTGAGTTGTAAACCATGACTGCTCTATTTAGAGGTTAGAAAGTCTTCAGTGTGATGGAACCAAGTGACATTTACCACGCAAATGCCCACGTGCTCCCAATGTACAGTTTGGGATCCAAAGTACAGCGTACTGCTGTACACTGGGAAGCTGCCCAGGCTGGGCAAGCATATGCTCCACTGACACGGAGTCTCATAACATGTTCAGGTTGGATATTTGGAAAAATTTCCTCTTTGAAAGGGGGGTAATGCAGTGGCACAGGCTGCCCAGGGAGGTGGTAGAGAACTCTGGAGATGTAGCACTGAGGGACATGGCTAGAGGGCATGGTGGGGACAGGCTGATTTGGTGATCTTAGTGGTTGCTTCCAACCTTAATGATTCTATGATTCTTCAGCCTCCTTCAACAGCTGGAGGATCAGTCAGGGCCAAAGGAACAAATTTAACTCAAGAGACGACAGAGATCAGGCAGTTATACTTTTTCCTTAAGGAGCACAAAGATTTAGAAATTGGGAAAACTATCACTGGCACATCATCCATACAGGCTATGCCTCCTCATGAACAGCGTGAATATCATGTGAGCCTTTCATGCTTATTTATGTCATTAGATTAACCTGACATAATTGTCAGGATTGTAAGCAAGGCAAACAATTATAGGGTTCCAATTGCACACATTCATATCCCATGTCTCCACGTACACTCTAAGTGCACTACAAAAAATAAGATTTGGTGCTAATTGCCTTTCCTGAATGCAGAAAATTGCAGTTTTTAACTTAAATAAATAAATACATAAATTACCAATCAACAAAACTAAAAAAGACCCCAAACTCATCCAACTAATGAAAACTCTTCCAATGCAATTAATGCTCCTGTTTCTACCACAAGGAGTATTTTCTAGTTAAAATGGTAAATGTATAAGAGGAAATTAGTTCATTTCAACTGAAAAAGCATGGCTAGAATGTGAACAAAGGACTTGGTCTGCAGTCAGCCTGGACTTCGCTAACTCTGGACATGTTGGTGTCTTTCAGCCCATCGAGCAAAGGACCATACTTATTTATGCTATTTAGGAATTTCACAGCAGACGACCACTTTGAGGAGCTGGGAAAAGTCAGGAAATCATTGCTACTTTACCAATATTTTCCAATGCTTTATCATTTATCAGGTGCAATCACTACTTTATGCAGTTTCGAACCCCCATGGCCTTCCACACTATTTGTACGTGAACAGCAGAGTTCAGTGCCTGCCAAATCAAACTGCAGCTCCTTGAAAGCCTCTGTGAATAGCTCCTGTGAAGCATAGTGCTCATAAACACCTTCCTGCAGTTCAGAGAGATCCCTTTAATAAATTAACAAAGCCGTCACAGAAGTATAAATGGGAAATCAGTTTTTAAAATAGAACCATTTAAGATCACACAATTTCAGAAGCCTTTTGCAACATTTTATAATTCCTTTAGGCCACTGCAGGTCTCCTTTACATTTGCAACGATGCCCCTTTCAATTTGCATTTAAAAGACAGTAAATTGCAGGGTTCATAAACATTTTTATAGTGATTTATTGAAGACTAGAATGTCACTCCTGTTCTTCACACTTTAGCAGTCCTGGGAATCGGCTGCAGGGCTGTATGTGTAATCTTGCTTTACCCATAAACTATACAGGAACGAGCCAGCTCTCAAATCTATTATTTATTTATTTTCTGCTTAAAAGACATTTGTGGCTCTATTTTACATCTATATTTATCTTTCAGCTCCGAGATGACCCATTTTATTCAGCCTCCGAGTTATAACCAGGTTTCCACAATTTACAAAGTACTTGGTTTGCAAATTAGAACTGTTCAGAGACAGGATTGTATTATGCCAACGAACAAAGGATTCTTTCTCTTCTCCTTTTTAATAACACACACAAAATCCACAGACTATTGGATTTATTATCACCACTAGATAACTTTACCATACAGGAATGTACTGAGCTTTTTTTTTTTTTTTTTTTTTTTTTTTTAATTCAAAACCCAAACCACAGAAACACATTGTAAAACTTTTGCTTGAGAATGAATATTCTAAAGGTTTCTAAAGAGGCTCTGCCTCGTGAAAGACAAAAGCAGGGTAAATGTTAGTTGCAATTGGACCTCTGATACTCCTATCCTCCTTCTCAGGAGGCAAAGTCACAAAAGAAGGTAAACAGTGCCAAGAAGTGTTGTTTATAAGGGCACTGTGATCTTCCCTGCATCCCAGTGGAGTTTTACCAGGGGGAATCTAGAAACCTCCCTGCGCAAATAGTGGAGAAAGGAAAAAATAATAAAAAAAAAGCCTGCACCTGATTTGCCCTTCCAGTGACCAGGAGGGAGTATTTCTTTCTACTTTTTTCACATTACAATAATGGCTTCACAGCTCTTGAAAAGAGCGCTAGTGCAACAGCAAATGGTGCATGACACGCCGAAGCCCTGGTCTTTGTCGCAATAGCTCCGCTCCAAAGTCCTTCCTTGCCTTCTTTTCCTTGCCATTAACTGTGATGAAATGAGTTTTTCCCCCTTTTGATTCCACCCCCCGCTGCCTATTACAGTCTGACCTGATTGCACTTATGCACAGATTATTTCATAGAGACATCCTTTTATTCAGGTTTGCGAGTTCATGCCTGCAAGGTTATCTGTTCACAAAGCAACGCCTCGTTCCTTGTATTCTTTTTTTTTTTTTTTGAAATCTGATCTCATTGATAAGAACAAGACCATTCGCATTGCATTTGTCAGATAAGTAGCTCCATGCCAG
The DNA here is from genome assembly GCA_035772895.1 of Perdix hodgsoniae. NCBI lineage: Eukaryota > Metazoa > Chordata > Aves > Galliformes > Phasianidae > Perdix > Perdix hodgsoniae. The sequence continues at coordinate 3,204,369 of JAPSGF010000045.1, read as the reverse complement.
AGCAATAATTTTTTTTGTGACTATTGTCAGGGCTCCAGTTAAAATACATCAACCGATAAAAATGCAAGTATTGTAAAAATAACCTTGCATCACAAGTGTTGGCCCTCTGGTTTTTCTGAGGCACGCTATGTCCTTTTTTCTTGATAACAATTTATTACAGGCGCTCTCTTTTTCACAAGAATTATTTTACGAATTATTTTAATTTTTTCCTGCCATCAGTAGCACTGAACTTGAAGGGAAATAGACAAGAAGAGGATGGGCATTGCACTGATTGGTCGCATTGGGTTTGGACTAATTTTAATCAGATGGTTCCCCGCTCCGATATGCGGCTGCTCCCGCAGTAATGTGGCTGAAACACGGCAGCAGAACCAGCACGGGGAGGAGGATAGGGCTGCAGCTCTGCGCTGCAATCCAACATTAACGAGAGCTCAGCACCACTGGGAAGCTGATTGCCATCAAGTTTGTTTGGGAGAGAAAGCCCTGCCCTGGTGCAGCCAAGCTGGAATAGAGGTGTTGCCTGCACAAACACAGACACGCACAGAGGTCAAAGCAGCAGGAAGAGGAATTAAATAAAGCGCAGACAGCTTGCTTTTTACACACCTTGCCGTGAGAATCCGTAAAGGCAGGGATGCACCTTCTCACCTGAAGAGCGGGGAAGAGTTTTACGCGAATACTGGCAATGCAAAGAGTCCCGCTTTCCGCTTTCCCCCCTCTCCTCCCTCCCAGCCCCTGCCATGGCAGCGGCACAAAGCAGCGGGTGACAGCACGGTGACAGCGGGGCTGCGGAGCTCTGCAGGCGGGCGGCCGCATCCAGCACACCGAGCCCTGGCTCGGGCTCAGCGCGAAGCCATGCGCACCGGGCACACAGCTGATAAGGCTGTAATAGTCCTCCTTTGAGGGCCGGGGCTCCTGCGTGCTGATTACTCATTTATCACACCTGGCAGCCCTGCTGAACTATAATTACTCTTCTCTTATCCCGCTGCACTGTCATGTCCGAGAGGAGAAGAGAGGCAAAGGCTCCTGCTAATGACACATTACCCTCTTGACAAGCACTTGAAGGTTTTATTGTAAATATTCAAGATATAAAACATCTGAGATTCCCTTTTTAATTATAAAAAGCAATTTTCGGCGCCTCCTGCTCGCCTCCCCCCTCTCCAATAGTAAAGTTTAGGCACCGTTATCCTCTGCTTACTGCAAACAAACTGATTTCCTTTTGTCGCGTTAACTCATTGCTACGAGGTAACTCCGGTATCTCTGTGAAATTATCAAATGTAATGCCTGGGAAATGTGTCATTTGAACACATGCTGCTCTCCTACAAAAGTTACATTTCTACCCCAAAAGGAGGGGAAAATGTGCATTTATATTAAAAAATTAGGAAGCGGGGGGAGGAGAGAAGAATCCTGAGGTCCAAGTGCAAATGGGCAGTGCACAAGCTGCTCATTGGGCAGCACGGGGAGATGGGTCTCCTGCTGAAAGGAAAGGACTTCCATAAATTAGCATTTAAAGGCACGTTGCTTCTTACAGCAAATCCAGCCTTAATGTTTGTGGGTCTCCAGGTGGATGGCTTATTCCCCCTCCTCCCTCGCTGTCACTATCAGCTGTGAGTTGGAGATTATAGAAGCTGGAAGGTCCCCAGTAGAATAGAGGATCCTAAATGCACACATGATGGTGAAGGACTAAGACCCTCTCTTAATGAAAGCATCTTTAATTTTAGAAATAACAAGAGTGTCCATTAATATCCCAGCCCCTATAATTATAAAACTGAGCTCTGTTTTCCTCAGAAGGGAGCACAAAGATGGTTTTCGGGTCGCCCTGCAACCTGAGCATCTTATCCACTGCCTTTCCTTTGTGTACTGACAGACTGGAGCAATGACATTGGTGCACTTCTGTAACATCGATCAGCAGTGAGATGGGGAGACCAACCAAAAACATCCGAAAAAGGATAGCAGCCAAATATCTAATAATATGTTCAAAAGCGCCAGAAAAAAAACAATCTAAATATATAATTGACAGAGAAGAGCACCTTGGAACAAGCAAACTAAAAGCACAGATCCTAAACCTCGACAACTGTACTTGCCTGTGGTTCACCTCTAACTTGCTGGCAGAGCCAAATTATGAGATCGCAACACTTAGAAATTTGTGTGCTAAGATCTGGCGCATATGAATTTTTTTATTTATTGCTATTATATCACATAATGCTCCTTTTAGTATTTTGCACAAGTCATAATTATTCCAAGGAGACTACAATATTATGTTGTGAAATAAACTAGAGAGAGGACATGGGGAAATGGTTTGAAACTGGAAGAAGGTAGATTTAGGCTAGATATCAGGAAGAAATTGTTCACCGTGAGGGCAGTGAGCAACTGGAACAGGCTGTCCAGAGAGGCTGGGAATGCCCCCTTCATGGAAGCATTCAGGGCCAGACTGGATGGGGCTGTGATCAAGAGAGAAGTGTCTCTGCCTATAGCAGAGGGTTGGAACTAGGTAATCTTAAAGGTCCCTTCCAACCCAAACCATTCCATGAAAAAAATGGAAAACCGCTGTACTTCTTTGAATTAGAAAATGGTAGAATAATTGCTGTCTAGATGCATAGGAGGTTAGGGACAATTTAGGATCAGACTTAAATACACTGGCCAAATATTCTACAAGGCTACCAAGAATTTTAAAGTTCTTAATAAGAATAACAAGAAAGCAGATCATTAGAATATTCTTCACACATTTTCAAGTCAAGAGCCTTCAGGTTTTAAATCTGAAATAGAACAAAAATACCAGTGAATGATTCAAGCCCTTAAAGACGAGGGTCCTTTCACCACAATTTTTAGCAGAAGTATACTGTACCTCATTTCAATTTAAAGTGTTAATTTCATACATAATCAAAATAGCTTCCTCTTGCAGTATGAAACTTATGGTTACCCAATGACACAACTATGTTTTAATAAGTCTGTTGTTAAGGACTGCCTGAAGTCATCCTCTGCTTATTGCCTTCAGCCACACGACATCCAGCACTCTGGAAAACAAGTACAGTAGCATTCCTGGAAATCTCAGAAACCGCTGTGCCACACTTTTAAGCTTGAGAACAAAAAAAAAAGTTACAGGAGAAAAAAAATCTGAAAAGTGAAATGAATCCATATACATGCACCTACAATACCAGACTGCATTAACAGGGGCCTGAAAGCCAGATATTTGGGGGAATCCAACCAGCAGAAGGCAGGGCACTGCACAAGAGCATTCCAAACTACAGTATCATTCTTCTGCGTAGCTGCAATCTGCTACATATTTTGCTTGCTTACTTATTTTTCCTGACTTCTAGGAGCCATCAACAGCAGGAGGAAAGACTGTGCGTGAGGTACACAAACCATCTATCAGAAATAAGTCCTTTACGTTCTTGTCTAGTGTGCTTAACAAGTAGAATGGCATTGATGGTCATTCTGACAAGACCAGGCAGGGGGTTCCTTGTCAGGAGCAAAGTAACACATCAGTGATGGCTGGGAAGCTGCAGTACATTACACGTTGCTATCGAAATGGCAATCGTTTAATGAACATAAACGTTCTGCCAAGTTGACATACAGAAGGGTAGAAAACAGGAGCAATAAAAGTCACTCAGACTTGCTCATAACAGCTCAAGGCTGTGCTTGGAGTACACACACATTTTTAAAAGCAGACAGTACAGCTATTTTCTAACAAATCACATGGATTTGTATATACTGGGCCTCAAAGTAGTTTCAAGTAATTAGAGAGAAGTTATTCAGTGCTTCTAGAGGTGAATGATTCCAATGAACCCCCAAATACCCAATCTGAACACAGTGCAGTTCCTACCTGGGGGTAAAACTTAGTCGTTACCATTTCACGTACTCTTATCAAACAAAATTGCAGTGGCTGGGCTTAAAATGACCATTTTCTCCATCTTTTCATGATGATTTTAGGTTCCTAGTCTGAAGTATTAACAGTCTTGCTGAACCACAATTATTCCACTTCTATCGCTTTCTGCCTGCTTCTGTCAGAAAGCCGCAGAGCGTACAATTGCAGTGCACAGCTAACCATATAATTGATAACTCCCCAGTCTATTCACTGTGGGAATCTGTCAGTTAAAGTCTAGAGACACATTCACGTGCGCACACTATGAAAATGAACTTACATAAGTCTCCCTGTGAACTAAATGCAGCCAACATTTTGATGTTTAATTGGCTGGGCCCAGTTTACCAGTGCACACATGTATTTCAGCAGCAGCATGCTGTACTCTGGCTTTTTCTGACAGATCTATTTAGTCGAAAGGAGGTGTATTTTCCCAAGGTAATTGCTCAGAATCATGCTTCCAAAGTCAAACTGATTCAAACTTTGCTTATTCGCTCTTTGCAGACACACAAGTAGGACTATTTGAAAGCAAATGAAAAATCCATAGATCAATGTACAGAGCCTTTCCTACACAGTGCCACAGAGGGAGTCTATTTCAAACAGGGCTGGTTGTCAGAGGCAGTTACTGCCGGCATCTTTTTAAATATACATCTTTCAGAGTAATACAAGTCTTTGAGATAATGAAAGGTTTGCAACTACTATACCATCCAGCAAGAAGAGATACATATACTTGAGTGAGGTGTACTCCTACGCATAAGAACGCTCTTGCTAAGTATGAGGAAAAATAATTGACAATTACTCAGCTAGTTGTGAGTATTTTTCCTGGATGTATTGCTCTAATTGATAGGGCTTGCCTGATAAAAGTGTGATTTTTAGAGACTGGTGTTGTGTGTAGGCTTAATGACTTGATGTGAAAGCATTTGGAAATGCTTCCCCTACACCTGACACTGAAAACACAACCTCAAATTACTCATTTTGCTTCTCTGTGGCTCCAAGTTAACGACTTTAACAAGACTGAGATGGTATCACCATTTGTACACTATGCAGACCACAGGTAAAACCAGTGCTGTACTCAGAAGAATGGACTCTTGGTCTTTCTATTGTCAAAACAAACAGCTACTCAAAATTTCCTAAAGTTAGACATGAATTTCAATATAGATAATCATGACTCGCTTTTCCTTTTTCCCTGCTAAAGACTAAAAAGAAAAGTTCTTGTTTTTTCCCAAATTATGATTCAAAACTACTTTAGTAAGTGATTAACCTGTCACTTTAACACTTGACCTGCTGAAGGAAGGATGCTGGCTTACAGAAACTTCTCATTACAGCCTGAAATGAGTGAATTGATTGGGAGAACCAAAGACCATCAGTAACCTCACACGCACCAGCCAACATGGCCTTGCATTCCTGCACCATGCAGGGTGTTCACACCACCACCCAATCTCCCTGTGATGCCACCTTTTGTATCTGACAATTTTCAGAGGTTGTAAAATGTGGACAGAAAACCCCTCCAGTTACGATGGAGAAAGGAAACAGTCTCTTCTTCACTCCCTAGGTTACAATCATGTATGGATTCTTGGTTGCAGATGTTACCACTGAATTTTCCCACCATACCCCATCAGCCCCTGGACTTTCTAATCTTTATATACCCAGGATACTAAAAAGATGACATTGTGTAATATCTGGAGTGACAGCAACCTGGACACATGGGATGATCAGCTGTATGCTTCCAGAAAAATAGTGCTTCCTTCTGACACCACTCCCAGACTGTCCCTCCAAGTCCTTCATTTTCAAATACGATAATTACGTAAAGGATTGAGTGGAACTGCAGCTAACTGGCACAAGTCTTCATCTACTTCAACATAGTGCACTTCAAAATCATCATGGTCTGCTTACTGTTCATGTAAATATAGAGGTCACAGGTATTTTTTCCATGCATTTCATTCCTTCTCTTCTGAAAATATAAGCCAATGGGAAAATATTTTTACAAGGTATTACTGCACGTTAATTGTAAAGCTAGCGAGCATTAGATCCAGGAGGGCACGTTTTCAATAATGATGAAAAAGGATATATAAATTACACTGCAGACCTTTGTGGTCCATTTCTGGGCCAACCACGATTAAATTAACTAGGGAAAGACACTTGACAGTTGACTGAATCTGGGAGTCATGTAGGGATCTCACTGCACACCAGGATGTTAAACAAACCTGTCTTATAATACTGGCAACACTAATGTATATTATTCAATACAGTGGGGTGCTTCGTACATTGTTAATGTTTCAACAAATCAAAATAAATTGTCTCTTCATCACCATCCATGGTTCTGATAATAAAAAATGGAGTTTTTTCAAAATACATGGCCTTGACAAAATAAAACCTGAGTTTTTCAAAGGAATAGTTTTAAAGATGGCATAGCGAGTTTTAAAGTCTCCAGCTACCACTCAGTTAATATATTTGACCCATCAAACACCCTTATTTCATCACCTGGACTAGAAGATGCTTTGTTAACTGTTTTATTCCTATATACTCCCAGTATGTTTTACTGAATTCAATAAACTACTACTTTATCAATTCATTTTGTTACCAGGCGGGTTTCTTCACTGGGACTTAATTTAATTTGATTTCACTGTAACAGCTGATGTATGGGAATATTACAAAACTAGTGTATTTCTGCATAAAAACTGCTTCTTGAAAATGGGATAAAGACATTTAGAAAGCTACGTCTGCAGCTGAATTTTTTGCCTCTAAAAAAATAAAGCTACTTGAAAGAGGAAAGTTAAGAGCAAGTTAATTGCTTAACAAACCATAAAAAAAACACATAGAAGAGAACTAAGAGAATAGGAACATTCAAGCTGGTGAAAATTCAGTACTATTTTTAATAATTGTAGTTCTTAGGGGCATAAGACCTATGCATCATTTAAAAAGCATGAGTAATCTTTTGAACCTTGCAGCATAAAAATCTGCATCAATCCTTTTCTCCCCTAAAATGGTAATTCCCCCTCAAAAGACTGCATGGCCCCTGAAATATTTTCAGAACTATGGAGCTGAACACTCAGAGCAGAAAACTTTCATGTACGGAGCAAAAGGATTAGAACAAAATCAGAAAAATCAACATCCCTAAACCAGAAGTAAACTTGCCATTGTTACATCCTTGTGAGAACATAGGATAACAAAAAGCTCGTTGTTTTCTGTTTATCAGATTGTATGAGTTACCAATGTTTTAAAGGAGTCTCTCATACCAGACAGCTTATTTCTGTAGGCTAGTTTTTCACAGCTGCTTTTGCATTGAAACCTCCAAGCTTCATGAAGATGATATTTCCTGAATAATTCTATTTTTCTTTTTTTTTTTTTTTTTTTTTTTTATCACTTACTAGTCTTTTCCTAGCTGTATCCACAGGGGAATGGAAATACCCAATTGCAAACGTGACAGCGCTGACTTCTGCAAAGTAGCTTAATTACTCATTACGAGATTCCATCAACAGAAGCTCCGGTCTGTGGTTTTGTAATAAGTGCTGTTATCTTTCCTTGGATTTTCATTCCTTCACAAAGAGGGATATGGCAGCGCTTTCCACATCCACATTTTATACAGAGAGGAATGAGAGAATTTTAATGCATGAATTTGATGTCATTAACAATGCTGACAGCTGTTTAATCCCAGAGGAAACAACAGCTGAGTCCCAACTGCACCACCACCACAAAAAAAAAAAGTAAAATAAAATACATTAACTCTTCAGTGCATCTCACTGAAGGTACACTATGAATTAAACGCTTTGTGTCCTACCTGCAGTTTTTGTCAATTATTTAGTTCAAGAATCAGCAACAAATAATATAAATTACAAAAGTAACTGTGGTTGAGGTCCTGAAAAATAACATAGATTAATCCAAAACTGATGTAAAATATATTTAAAAATGATATTATGGCAAAAAAAAAAAAAGAAAAAGAAAAAACAATATTGAATATGCTGCAACTCTGTTACCATTTTATTTTAAATGGAACATTTAGATATGAGCCAATGACAGTGAATTTGCTTTTGTTCTCTTCTCCTCCCCCACCTCACACTACAAGGACTTTTTAAGGGTATGGAATGAAAAGCAGCATATATGTAATATGTATATTTTGCATATATATACACATTGCTCTTATTAATATTTTTGTTGCTTATGTCATCATTTCCCCGTGCGTTTTTTGAGTTTTGCTACTTACTTCAAGACACTAGCTATAGATGATTAAGACATATCCTTGCAATCTGCAGCTTTATAAGCCCCATCTTTGGAAGGCTTCCATTCATTTAGAACACTAGACTTTAAACAGATGTCGAAAGTATTCATGTTATAAACAGCAACATTATATGAATTTAAATCTCACTCTTTGTCTGACCATCCTCCCTCTAGCAGCAGCTGCTTCCCTTCATCTGGGTGAGGGGCTGCCTGTGCAGCTCACCCCAGTGTCCCCTTTCCTGGGGATGCAGCCAGCCTGCTCCTCCCGTGTCCGATCCCTGATCCCCAGCAGGGCTCAGGGGACAGGGATGTCCGAGCTCTGGGATGTGGGATAAGCAGCATGTCAGCAGGCTGATGAACTTGAATCCCGGCATCACGAAGAACACAAAGGTCTCCCTATTAGACTTAACAAGATGACTTTGGGTGCAGTAACTGCACTACTCAAACACTTGATAACGAGACACATGCAGTCATATTTTCTTGCGGTTAATATGGCAGAGGGTGAGGGGAAAACAGATTTTTACCTTTTGATGTTAGGAAACAGTTCATTCTCAATAGGGGAATATTGTGTGACAAATGTGCCAGAGTTCTTTTTTTGTGGTAATATTGCTCTTTGCAAATGGCACGCATCCAATCCAATTGAATGTAATAAAATGAAACAATCTGTGCCATCTTCAATGGTTTAATCCATACCATGTTAATGAATCCTTAAACAGGCGTGCATGATGTTTTCCTGAAATACATGTAGTTATATTGTGCTCAGTATACTTGTCAGCTTGAAAATAATTTCTGCTTGAGAGACCACCTGCTATCATCCTCCAATTTAGAAGCAGTTCATATTTATTTGGAAAAGAGAAATAATAGTCAAATAAAAAAGCAACTTATCTAACCCAAGAAAGGACAGTAAAATGGCTTGGATCCTCTCTGCACACTCAAGAGATTTTTATTTATTTTCCCTTTTCTTTTCATCATTTTCTTTCCTTTTTCATACCAACTACTTCAAAAATGCTATACTAATACAGAAACAGGTAAGTGTTGCTTGTTATGAGCTCCCACTTTTGTCTAATTTCCTTTCTGATAAACTAAGATATTACAGTTGAAAATATGAAAACAGTAATGGTATGGGTTTCACACATTATGGGCTTCAATACATTGTATCATATGATTTCAAGTTATTAAATATGCCAGAAAAGCAAATATATACATGGTGAAGCACCCAAATACCAAATATGCTGTGATTTTTATTTACACTCTGAAACAAAACAAAGAACTGCTTCCACCCTCCAGCATTTCTGTGGTACTGAGTAAATCTGATCAACTTTTCCTGAATAAGCACTTCAAATAAACCATATTTTTCTCAAATGCTGTTAGTAAAAATACCTATTTTCTTTCATAAGAGAACTACCAATCAATAAGCTTGTGAGAAACTGCACGACCATCAAGCTACATCACATAAAGTATATGTAAAGAAAGTTCAGCCACAGAGCCCCACAGTCAACAAAGCCAACACCTAGACAACGTGAGGCGTGCGACTCGTCCAGCTGGCTGCTTCATGATAAAGGACTAAATTGAAGCTAGATTTGAATGTATGTGCTTTTCTGGTTTGGTAACACAAGTGCAAAAGGGTGAAGCTCCCCACCATGCAGAGGAATCAGGAAATTGAACTGTGATTTGTAAAACAGCAACATAAAAAAAAAAAAGGTGAAAAATGTAAAAGTTCCTTGTATACCTATTTGGGTTTCTGATTATTTACAGGGAATTCTTATGAAGGAGCAATAACAACCTCCTCTGTTTATTTAAAGAAGTTTGGTCAAAACGTACTATGTATACAACGCATTTGAGGTTTTTTCTTCACGTATATTGCAAAGTAATAATGGGCATAAAGCTCACAAAAACTCGGTTTGAACACAATCATGTAAAAAAAAAAGCTTTTGTGCTGCTGAGGGACTTATAACTGCTATTAGCCATTGTTATTTAACTTGGATTTCATATGGGCTTGCTACTGTGATTAGATTCATCTCACTGTACACGCATAACCTTTGGTTTCTTTTGCAGGAAAGCATCACCTACTTGACAGCACAGGTTACAGGACTTCATGGATGTAGCTATGATTCTACTTCCTGAGAAGCAGAAGGTGCTCCATTTTATACCCTCATATGTGGTGACTTCACAGTGATGGCTAACTCAGCTCCACCATCCTGTACTCCTCACCACTCCTCAAAAGGGCAGGAGGAGAAAATATGATAAAAGAACGCTCATGGGTTGAGATAAGGACAAGGAGATCACTTTGAAGGTACATAGCCTTAAAGATGAAGACAGACAACTCAAATGTCCTGAGCAAATTCCAGCCATGAAAGATTCTGGTTTAATAACCATTATTCCCTGTGGGATAACAAACTACAGCAGCAATGAGCAGAGTCTGTGTACACTGCTGTTCTCTGATTGAACAATGTTATGATACTATTTTTAAACTCAGCATCCACACGTTAGCTGTCATAGTTTGAGGGAAAAAACTTACTTTTGTGCCTTTTCTTAAGATAATTATTGATCACCTTAATAATGGGTTGCTGCCACAATATTCCTTACATCAGGTTATCTTAAAAAGCCACATGGAAATGTTAGTTGCGTTACTGCTAAGTGGCATTTCTGATACAGCACATCTGAGTAGCTGGACCTCAGAGACTTTGCTAATTTGTTTCCTGGTGTAATTCCAAGTGTTGGTTTTGAACCGAGAAATCCTTTGTTATGTTTTCTGTGTTTGTTATTACAGAATTCTTTTCTTTGTGTTCAAAGGTTGAGGAAGTTGAAACTATTGAACACTCAAGCTGACAATACCTAGATTTGCATGACTGGGAGTAAGGTTATTCTCATTACAGAGACTCTGCCTTTACAAACTCATGTCTCAATTTTCAGAGGCCTTTAAAAACAGTGAAATTCATGCCTCCCCCTTCATTTTTAAGCCTTCAAGCTTAAAACCATGTCTAGAGACATCAAGAGGTAACAACTGTAATGACCACAATCCCAAAGATACCCCTAAGATGCCCAAATTCTTTGCTAAGGGGTTATAGACCACTACAGATAGTGGGTTTATTTTCAGTAATCAGGATTTCAAAGAAAGAGGATTAAAAAAAAAAAAAAGACAAAAAACAAAACATTTACAGAGAATATATGAAAATAAAGGAAAACTACTGATCAAATATTATGAAGCTTTAATGAAGAAAACACTCGGATACTTTTTCAGACCTCTCAAATAGTAAGAAATGGGATGGAAATCCACAAAGTGGTTTTAGTAGATTTTGATAATCTCCCTTTGCAGATGGAATTTGAAGTTAAAAAATGCTTTTGTTGTTGTTGAAATTTTACATTTCTAGTGCTTCAGGAACAAACTAAGTAACAGATTGCATAAGCATGTAATAACATAAAAAGGACTATCGGAACATCACCAATGGCTGAGTGTGTACTTAAAAGTTTGTTCTTATTAAATGCAAACCAATTTTCCCTTCTTTCCTCAGCAAGTGATCATTCTTCTGTTCCCTTCTGTGTGCCCTGGTTTTGCTAATGCCAATAAATTCAGGAGAGTCCCATCTCAGTTCAGGAATTCTTTGATGTATCAGAGTCTACTTCTGGTCAGAAAGGACAGAAAACATACTCCACAAAACATTTCTTCATTAGTAATGGGATTTTTAAAGAGCATAATTCACATTATTTTAAACAGAAAAAAAAAATTAAGATCTTGATGAGAATGAACAAAATGACAATACTGACAAGGATGGAAGTTCGTGCTGTCAGTAGAACTTCAAAAGGGGACAAAGATAAATACATTAAGTATGTGGCAACCCAACAGACTTGTTGTAAAGTACTCTCTAAGACAAAAAGTAAAAGAACATCAAATTATAATACAACCAGTTCTGAAAAATACAGTGATTTGACTTTCAATGCTTTGATACAAATATTCATCCAAGCCTGAAATCCCTCTCATTTAAAGACGGCAGGTTTCAGAGACTATTTCTGCAACTCTGTAAATATTTTCAGCTTACTTTAGAACTGTGCAAAGGAATAACTTTCCAAATCAGAGGAAGTTGGCTAGTGCTGTAGGTTCTATGAAAACGTGTTTTAAAATTATTTCAGAATCGTAAAATCTTCCCATAGAGAGTGCTTTGAAACTGCAAATTAAATATTGAGCTTCTATGAACTGTATCCATTTTTAGTGGAAGCATATATTTCCATGGGGGTTCATACCATCTTTTTTTGTCTAGTTACACTAGCTAATAATGCAGTGAATTTGCAGTAATAGAGTAAATGTTATTTTGATGACATTATCTGATTAAATTAAAGATGACATTAAAAGGTCCATTTCAATGGGAATGAAAACCTCAAAAAGCAACTGTGGTTGAACATTAAGTCACCTGGTCTGAGCCTTAAAAAGACTATATTTCACTCATCTAAAGAATAGTGATGGGCTGAAAAATAAGTCAGGATGATATCTGACTTTCTAAAAGATAGATCTTCGAACTATGATGAAGTATTGGATAAGGATTTGTTTTTTTATGTTACAAGGTTTTGAAATAGTATATTTGAAGCACAGTTGCAATCCACAAGTAAAGGAAAGTTTCATAAACAACACAATTACAGATGGGCATCAAGTAAACCTGAGTACTGGAATTGCATTTGCTGGTACACTGATAATAAAACACTAAAACCATGAAACAAAATCAAAGGTGTAAGCAGCAGTTGCTTTCCTGGCCATGCAGGTTCACCAAAATATTGAGAATTCCACTTACATCCATACATGACAGGCCACAGAAGAATATTAATTGAGTAACAAATATGGGGAGTTTTCTGGTGTATATTACTAAAAAAGTTCTAAAGTAAACTCCTTTTACAAGCTACTTGCTCATATACATAAATCAAGCAATTTTAGGGAATTCCTTGACTTAAGGTTTCGAAGAAAGAGTCCAAGGAAACATTCCCCAAAAATATGACTGAGTTATGAGTTATAGAGGCTCAATCTGGCAAAAGATACAATAATAAAGGTATGCAGCATCTGGGCCCTATCCTTCTCACAAAATACCTTCCATCACCAGGAGCCATGACAGCTCCATTCTCCATAAACAAAATCATGGTCTCTGCAAAAAGACAGGTTCAGGGCACACAAGTATGATACTGCAGACCAGGCTGCATCATTTGTGGTAAGTCTGTTCCTCTTTGTGACCTTAAAAAGGCATCTATGCTCTTTAAAACAGATAGTCAATGCATGTGAAGACCAACACAGTAAATCTGTTACTAGCAGTTTGCTCCAAGGTTGTGTTGCTGAAGTCCTCTTGCAGATGTACCCTTCTACGAGTATAAGTGTATTTCAGAGGACTTCTCTCTCACTGGAAACATTCATAAGCATGAATTTCCACTCTTCAGAACCCCCATTTTAGATTAGGTAACACTGCTCCCACTCAGTACGCAAGGTGTGACCCACTGTGGGCAGAGAAAAAAAAATCCTCCCAGCACTCAAGTGACATAGGTTCAGGCCATTAGCTGGGACATGAGCAGAAACCACCAATCTTTGCTGCTCTTGCTGAAAATACAACTTCAAGCACATTGCAAAACACAGCAAAATGAAAGCATCAGGGAATATTTGTGAGCCAGGATATTTACCTTCAAAACTTTTCTGGACAAAAGCCTTTTTTAAATTTCTAGGTTTGCTGTGCATTTATGAGAACACCACACTCAAGATTCAAGCACACTGAGGAGAATAAATTCAAGATATGAGAACCACAATAACAAATAGCTGTCCTCAAACTGCCAACAGAGAGATCTCTGTCAAAAGCTGCTACTACTGCCAAAAAAACATTTGCAGTGTTTTAAAGATTACTTTTAAATAATTATTAGTAGAGAATGACTTTTTAGTGGATACTGTTGTATTGTATTCATGTTATATTGCATCACAAAAATGCACCAGTGGTAAGAAAGAAAGAAAGAAAGAAAAACAGGTATTCTTTGAAACTAACATGTAATTTATAAATCACAAACTCTAAGGCATGAATTGTTAAGGACATCATAAATCTTGTAGTGACTACATAATTATTACATATAAAGACATTCTGTTGTAGACTCCAAAAGCACGGGCTTGTACTGTATCTACTTACTCGTTGTCAAAGATGTGCTCTTTTATTTTCTTTCTAAATTCAAGCACTAAATGCCACATTTCTCAAAATACCATCGAACAAATCTTAAAAATGATAGTACCTCAATTCAATAAATTGAGTCATATATTTTAATGAACCTTATATTATGATATAAATAATATCAGCACACAAGTATCTTCTGGTACTCTCCTCAATGAAGTAAGTAGTGTAAATTTTTTCTTTCCATTACTGGGACTAAGTTTTTGCTAAAGGGTTTCATGAGAATCACTGGACATGCTCCTCAGAAACCCAGCCCAGACTTTTGGAAAGGGCATCTGCATTGATGACATTGATGATGTGCTCCAAGCAGCACAGCAGTTGCAGCACAGGCCTCTAGGGCACATTTATAACGGCCCCTAGTTAATGAGCACATGGCTAGCTAAGAAAGGTTACCATGCCTCAATTAGAATTTTAACCTACAGCTGCTAATGGTAGAGCATGCATGCAAACTTTGTTATACCTATCCATATTCTAAGGTAAAGTACATTTTAAACACAAAAACCTCCCAAACCATGTTTCACAAAGAGGGGAATATTGCTGTCAGCAATGACCAAGAAAATGCCATCAAATGACCAAGAAAAATGTTGAAATGCAATTTGGAAAATTCTCTGAAGAAATGGATATCAGTATAAGTTCAACACCTGACTTTGTGATTCAGAAAAATCTGCACTAGACTAAAAGAAAATACTTTGTTAGGTTACCATATGCCACAGATTCTGCATACCATAAAACCATTAGCAATGGCAAGATTGCTTCTCCAGGAATCGCTGGAGAAGAAACTTCCGAGTTCTGCTAAGTTAAAACTAAACTGGGTTTTTCTTATGCCAAAAAAGCTGAGAACCAACTGAGAATCACATAAGATTTACAAAAACAACCCCACCATGTTATCTATGTGAAGAGGGGACCTTATCTCAAATCACTTTCAAGAAGAAGCCATTGGACTCAACACTAGGTCATTAAAACTCTTTCTCCTCTGACAAAATTAGTTATCGCACCTTCATCTGTTTCTCACATTCTTGGCTACAACTGTTTTTATTAATGCACTCACCAGGTTCACTGCCCTCTCACATCATTTTGCTGAATGATATCGCACATTCAAGAACACCAGTCCTCGCTCTGGCAGAGGTAATGTTTTACAGAAAACTGATATAGTCAGCACCTGAGGGGGAAATATTTGGTCTATACAGTTCTACTGATATTCCCCAAAGGGTGATCTGAAGATATTACTATTAGTACTGCAGGTCAGAGTCAAACACCTTGCACGTCCTCCAGATGGAGTAAAACAAGGCTCGAAAAGCAGGATTAGAACAATAGAAATGTGTTCAGCTGTGAAATTAAAAGTAGGCCAGCATGACACGCGACATTATGTGTTGAGCTGAGTCAAAAGCAATAATTAGGCTAAGCTAGAATACGAACATACAATCAGAGCAAGTTTGCGTTGCGTGCCCCTCACAGTCACTCCTCGTAACAAAAGCAGTGCCTACCCAGCCCAAAGCACCTTGCTACCCTCTTCACATCCCCAATCCTATCTGTTGTGCCTGAAGACACTTCCCAGTGCCCCACGCTCCTACCCTGCACGCTGCCCTGACAGCAGGCCAGGAGGCAGCGCGTGCTGTGCCAGCCTGGAGCTAGGCCGCTGCCACCCAGCTGGCTGGCCATACACGCCAACTGGCACCAACCAGCTACTTAGCAGATGTAAAAGCCGAGTTACTCCTACCTTTCCTGCAGCAAGAGCACTAATTTGAGTCTGTCTTCTGCATACCAGCCAGCCTTCTGTAATTTGGGAGGAACTGAGGTGTCCTGAGACTTCAAACAGATTTGGTTGAAACAAGTCTGATAAGTCCAAAAGTCAGTGGGAGTCACTGACTGACAAATAGAGAAATTAAAGAAGAAAAACACAAAACTAAAAAAAAAAAAAAAAAGCTGCCACAAGAGCATAGATGTTAATAAAATAGCATCAGAGATGCAAGTTCCAGCATGGCAAAGTGCACACAAGTATTTTAAAATTCATTTAAATAAGCATTTGCAATATAGCTGTAGAATAAAAAGCACACATACATTTACAGAGATTGCACATTAGACTCCCACTAAATTGTCTATCCCTGTATCCATTGAACAGATCAATATGATGGCAAAGGCATTATAACAAAGGTGTGATGACCAAAGGACCAGCACAACAGAAAGGTGCTAGAAAAGAATGGAAGAAGATTGCCCACCTTTATCAGAAGATTCCAGGTTCACAGGGGAAAGCTTCACCAAGGAGGGATCTCCAGAAAGATCCTTCCTCACTGGCAGTCAGCCCTTAAATAAGTCTAAGAGAGGCTCAACCTGTCTGCAGCCCTTCTGGTCACACAGCTGAATTGCCTTCACCTGTGCTCCCAGAGCTGCCCAGGTCCTTTCCCCAGGTGCTCAATCAGTGGGTCAGGCTGGGACTCAGCATTTTCCATACAATCCCCCCAAATGCCATGGATACATACTGATCACAAACAGGTAGGCAATAACTGATTGAATATTCCTTTTAGAAAAAGTGAAACCACTCACTCCTAACCCACAAGATCTAGGTATTTAAGTTAACTACACATTTCCCCTGCCATGTTCTGAAAAACAGCAGACTGTGTGCTTTCCTTTGACTTCTTTTAGCTTGTCCTTGGTCACAAAACAGTAACCTAAGAAAAAAATGATTTAATTGCTAGTGGTTTGTCAATGACATGATTATATATCCACTACGAGGTAAATCAACCTGAACTTTGCCAGAGAGCAATGCCCTGAAGTGACTGTGAAAGCAGAATAACACATTATTTTAGGACACTTATTACATACTCTGTATTTGTAGATCTGATATTAGACTTTCAACTTAGAATACAGAGCGAGTAAAAACCGTTATAAATAGTTTATAGGTGCTGCATTGTTCTTTATAGTGTTAAAGACTGTAGGAAATGGGGCAGGCCAAATACAATACCAAGCAATGCACAGTATTACCCACTGGCTTTATTATAATGATAAGTTGTCTGATTATAGTCTATGTTTTCTGACTTAGTACAGACTATCTTCTCCCATGCTGCTGGTCGTACCTCTTAGAAATCCATTAACATCTAATTCACCTCGGAAACTTGAAATTTCTGTACTGAAGCATGACAATTAACATTCCTCAAGCAAATGTTCAGTTGGAGCAGCTGCGTTCAGTGTTCTCTCAACAGAATCTTCCAAAAGAACATGGAACACCTTTTCACTCATCTGAGCTTATATTAAAAATCTTCAATGCACCTGCCCTAAAACAGATGAAGACATTCAACTCTAAAGGAAGTAACAAATGCAGCCACAAGATGACTTCTTATAAGGTTCTTAAGACAATGGCAATACTTCTGACTTTATTGCTTCCAATAAATACAAAAAGTAAAAACCAAAGTGGCCTAAGAAAGTGCAGTGTTCGAACTTATCTGATTTCTCATTTCATTGAACTTTATTTCATTTTGCTAACAGAAGGCTGATTTGCTGTCCTGTCTATGTTAAAAGTTAGTTTTAACAATTGATCAGACATTATTGGGGTTCAGAACCCCACAAAGACTCCTTTCTAGAGTAAAGGTATTGTCAGTCTGCACTGAAATGTAGCACTAGCATTGTCCAACAGCAATTACATCATACTGTTATGTATGTTAGGTTTCACAGTTCCAAAATGGTTTGGAATTCTACAAAAACCCTGATACTTGCAAGTATCAAAGCAAAAAGCCATTTCAAAACCAAAAAAAAATGAGTTTCCTGCAAAATGTTATCCATAAAACAGATTTTAAAAGTTACGGTCTGCGACTGGTGAAGGTCAGTGGAGGTAAGGAAGACTCATAACAGTAGTGTCAAAAGAAGTAAATTAAAGATGCTATTTTGATCACTGCTTGGCATTGCTCAAAGTAAGCTGTGCTTGACTTTTGATTTTAATATGAGACAAAGTATCCCAAAGCCAGATTCTTGGGACAGTACCAACCTAAATGTCTTCATAATATTCCCTCTTGCCATAAGCTGTCACTTCACTTTGCCACAAGAATGGTACGTGAATACAAATGAAAGCAAGATGGGATCCCATCTTGAGTGGGAAGTGAGCTGCATCCTGCAGTCATAACTAGGAAGGGCAGTGGCCCATGAAATCTTTTCACCAGAAGGTCCACACCAAAAAATATCTGCAGTCCTGTGGTATGCGGTGTAGTGTTTTATAATCAATATTCATTCATAACACTCCGTAAACAGGCATTTTGTAATCCAAAAATGAATTTAAATTGCAGTTTGTTTAAAAAATGATTTTGAGGACAGTCAAGGACAAGGGACAGAGCTTTGAACTTCTCTAGTGATATAAGCTAACACAGTGCGGATGGCTAGCCAGCTTTTCTGTTTACCTGAAGTGTACTGAAACCTTCAATTGGCCTTTACATGATGAATCGTTAGAGAAGAGATCCCATGTCTTTGATCTCATATGCAGGACAGAATTTTATGAGGGTAGGGGCAGAAAGCTGTCACTTTCTTTTAATTTCAATAAACCATACACAGCATCTTTTAAAAATTAACTAGCTCATAAAAGTTCATCAGTCCTGAATTGTAATTAATTTCTGTATGCAGGAAGATCATTTGCCCATAGGTGTTGCTTACTCATTTAAATCAGAGTCACTGCAGCTACCGACAATTCTATTAAAGCAGTTCCTATGAAACCTATCTTTATTTCACAACTTAAAACACTGACGCATTAAAACAAAAAGGTGATACCCATATACTAACACAAGTAAAACTGCTGTCTGCCATTCACTGAGGTGCTGAGTAGAATAATACATTGGAAATTCTTTATCTCAGCTACATTGTAAAGATATACAAAAGCCTGACAGTAGTGTGGGGACAAAATCCAGAGAGTGTCCTCAGAATGGATGTGAGGGAAAAAAAGAAAAGAATAAATATGCTACATCCACATCAAAACAGGGGTGACAATACCTGCCTCTGTCTATCTGGGAGAACCATTTTTATCCATTATGTATACTACTGGTTCAATACCTCAGCTCAGCTACAAAAGCAATTCTTCTGCCATAATGACACATTGAACATTATTATATATCAAGTCTTTTAAGAAATACACAGATAAAAGTTTCCATTACTTCCCACAGAAACACTGCCTGTGTTCCCATGTACTAGGGGGACAGAGCACGTGTTTCTTAAGCCAGCATGAACTCCTGTTTACTCAGAAGCAAATAAAATGTGGCACATTGGTAGATCGCATGCCACTTATGGCTTTAATATGCTTTTTTTTTTTCACATGATTGATAAAATGCCTGTTCTCCCCCTCCTGGCATCTCTCTGCCAAGCGAAGACACAAGCAGTGCTCCAGGCCCCACTGCAGCAGCAGCAGGACCAGGAAAGCTTACACTCCTGCTAGCAGTTTCTCTGGCCTCAGCGAAATACATTTTTACTATCACAGGGATGAGTTCTCCTAAACCCTGTGGAAATTCAACATCTCAAATGCCAAGCCTTCAGATTCAGGATTCAGATACCCATGCATGTAACTGGAGCCTCACAACTCAAAAGTTCAAAGCTTTCCTATCTTTCCAAACCGGATCCAAGCAGTGCTCATTACATCTAAATAACAGTGTCTGCAGAAATTTCAGGAATAAATAGTGAGTTTGACCTTGACTTGCTCTCTCAGTTTCCACTGCAGAGGAAACTCTGAGCTTCGTGTTGGCAGCGATTGGCTTCTCTCATCTAAGCACCGGTCTTAATAAAAGATTTTGTAAGTTAATCCAAGAGAGAAAATAATGGTAATGGCTAAAAGGAAATAATATATCTCACTCAATCTTCTCTAGATTACAAATTAATAATACCACTTCCTTTGTCTTTTTAATGCAAACTACATATAAAAACATTTAGATTCTAAAAACATAAGTGTAAGAAACATCATCCTGCCTTGCTGTGTGCCCGTGCTTTGTTTTGAACTTGGCAAGCTTGTAGCAGGGTATAAAAGTATGGAAAGGTGAAAGAGAAGAAATGTATTTTAATGCAGATGCACAGGGAGGCAGAATCAACCTCCTACAGAGATACATGTACTATCTGAACCTTTTAGTTCTGAGCTTTTCAACATAAAACTACTTTAATGCATATATACTCATTTCTAGATAATGCTTATAATGTAACACACACCTCAATATTCCACTGATACTTTTCTTCCTAGTCTTAAATACAGGCAATTTTGCTTCACTACCATCACCTTTATCTTTCTATCATCTCTGGTCAAAACGCACTTCCAAGCATCCATGCCTTTCTCTTCGGCTCTTTACAGCTAATGACAAGGTGCTATCACATAACATTTCCCAAAGTTTCTTCTCCAGAGTAAACTGATCATTTTAAAGTATCACCACAAATATCACCATATCACTATAATAAATATTGACTTCTTAGTCACAGGTTTAATGGAGACATGCATCAGACTCAGAGGTAAAATTATTGCAATACTGTTGTGAAAACACAGCAGAATTACCAAGAACAATGAAAGAGCTCTCTTCATGCCTGGTACAATATATAAACATTGGTGAGTTCAAAAAGCAGAGACAGTTTTATTAATATGGAACAAACTGGGTCTTTCAGTTTAAGGGGTAAAAATACCCATCACACAGCAGTGACCCACCAGCCACAAAAATAAAATCTTTTGTCTATTCTTCAACTATTCTTCCCAGTTGATCTCCTGCTACATAATGAGCAAAGATTGTCCTCCAGTAAGAGGCATGTATAAGAAGTAGTTGGCTTCATACCCCTACTAGAAAACTAAAGCTCAGCATTCACCTCCAAAGCTACACAAAGTTAAAAATTCATATTGCAAAGTTTTTTTCTGAAATTTTATTCCGACTTTTCCTGTAATTGTAACATAAAAATCCCTAGTTATTAGAGAAGAACAAATGCAAGCAGACGATCTACATCCCCAACCCCAAGATCATATTGCGGAGGATGCAAATACAATCTATGGCAGAAATAACAAATGCTTTATTTTCCAAGTGCTCTCCTATGATTTATGAAAGGTGTACCTCACTGTGGGAAGATAATGCCATTTGAAATGGTCCATTTCATAAATCTATCCTCCTCATCCCTAGCTGCATACAGGACTACTATGAGCTCCTGAATCCAATAACGTTTTCATCCTCTATTGACAAAAAAAAAAAGGACTTTGTTTGGAGTGAGGTAATGATGCAGTTATAGAGGAGCAGCGGCTAAAGCTTGGTCTCAGGGGCTTTCGTTGGCAGCTCCATGTAGCTGCAAAGGAGAGGAAACTAGTATAAACAGAAAGAAGAAATAATCAACATACACAACATCCCTTATGTCCTCTTAGTTCTAGTGGCATTAATTACAACGTGTGCCTAATCTTCTGTTTGAGCACATAACCAAATGTTTTGCCTGAATTTTCTCTTCATCCCGCAATAGATTTATCACTGGGAACCCAGCTATTTCCTATTCATCTGTTCACCAGCACAGTGTATCTGCTTGTTTATCTGTCCGCAAGAACAATTCCAGAACATTTTTCTTTGCCAAATGTGGTGATTGCTGTAGACAGGGAATAATCATAAACATAACTGAAATTCACAGTACTGACTTTTTTTTTTTTTAATGTTTCAAGCAATGGCAGAGGTTAGAGAGGAAAATAGTTACTATCCTCAATTATTATGGAAAGGATTTGAGCTGGGACTGAAAACTGTTAGAAGCAGCGCTCCAAGAACGAGAATACATGGGGACAAAACATGAGATGAAGATGTTTCTGGGAGCAGTTGACATGTAAATGCAGCCAACAGAAACATTTAAAAGGTTTCATATTATCATTACTATTTAAGAAAAAGGAGCTGGAAGCACCACACGTTTCTCATATTGTTTCTGAAAAGTTGGTTTTCCAACTCATCTTTGCCACTGACCAGTACCAAAGCAAATGTTATCAAAGAAAAGTAGACATATCAGTCACATTCTTATAGATAGCAGCCTGGTTTATGGTTTTGTTAAGAGCTGGAAGCTCTATACTGGACTGGCAGTATGTTCACAGATTTCATGAGTAAATTTTGGCAGACTTCTTATACTACTGAAGTGAAAATTTCTCTCTAAGTATATTAAGCAATGACATTTTTCTATACACTACTATCCAAGGTTTCATAGACTGATGAATGGCCTTTACAAAACAAAATATTTCCATGGCTTTGGTAAGAACTTTACAAAATATATACATGTTTTGAACTGTCACTCCGAGATCTTAATTTACATACTTTGACTTGTGCATGAAAAGCAAT
Organism: Perdix hodgsoniae; assembly: GCA_035772895.1. Taxonomy (NCBI): domain Eukaryota; kingdom Metazoa; phylum Chordata; class Aves; order Galliformes; family Phasianidae; genus Perdix; species Perdix hodgsoniae. The sequence continues at coordinate 3,181,840 of JAPSGF010000045.1, read as the reverse complement.
TTCAAGGTCAGCTTCTGTGAAGAAATACTGGGTAACTCCATTAAAAGTCTACTGGCACGTTGCATATTTATTTTTCTTCCCTATAGTATTCATGGGATCTCATAAATCAGGATAAACAAACATCAGAGGTCATTTTGGGTGTGTGGTGTATTTCTGCATGCAGCACGAAGGTACACTGCAAATTCCAGTTTGCCTCAATCAACATTTGTTGAGATGTCAGGAAAGTATTCTCTTGCTTATTCTGGTTCCTATGGACACTTATGGAGATCTCTGCACACCCATCTCATGAGAAATGCTCCCCCATTATGAACTACAGGCCTTCCTGCAGTCAGGCCTTCCCCTTTGGGCACTGTTTTAAGTTTGGATGGGACAGGGTTCCTAGTTACCCTGTATCTTAGTTCAAGTAGCCTTGAATGCAAATACCACCTTGGTCCCTCTGAACAGCACATTCCAGTCCTTAAAGGCAGATTTCATGTTCATGATCACATTTCCTTTTAATTGCAGTCATGATAGATACCTACCAACAGGTTTATGGCCCCAAGGAGCAATGGTGGGGAGAAGAGGTGCATAGCAGAGGGCAGTAATTTATCACTACTAATAACTCCCTATTGTCCAAATTACTGCTCTCTGGTAAACTTTTGTCTCCTTTTTGACCGAGTCAAGACGATGAAAGGGTGGCCCACAACTTGGCACAGAACAAGGCATGAGAGAATGAGTGAGCTGAGGATCAATACAAACAAAATAGAGGTGACATTAATCGCTTGGAGCACTAATAGACCATGTGAGAGTAGAAACTAGCTTAGTTTTGAAAACCAGGGGTGCTTGCCTGTCTTTTGCGTTCCAGTTTCACTAGAATGGCCACATTCTAGCGCTTTTAGCTGCTGAACAGCCTAAAACCAGCACAGAAGGTTTTCCCTGTGCTAATGGGCAGGGGGTGAAGGCAGCCTCAGGCAGCCCAGAATGAAAGGGGTAAGTTGGTTGTACAGTGTTTGTGTCCCACCGTTATTAATTCTTGGCATGGTGCACTATAGCTGCTATGGACTCATTATAGTCATCCTAAAGTTTGAAAGAAAAAACAACAAACAAACACCACAAGCGCTTCTAAAGCCTAAATATATAAAACTTCAGTTTTAAGAGCTTTTACTCAGGATGAATCACACTTAGACCACAGCTTCAATATTTTTCTTTCAGGAAGATCAGTGATTCCGTGAGCCTTCATGCTTCTGGAAGAATAATAAAATAAACCTCTATAGGAAATTCCTCTGCCAGCAAGACCAAGCTTGGAGCCTTAGCACTTGTAAATGGCCTCTGAGAGCCCCCTGTAGTTACTGAAGGGGAGAGTCTGAAGTAGTCTCATTACTCTTTCTCAAGATGTTTACCTTCGCTAATGAAATCAGCTGGCAGTGCTTTAGTTAAGTTTTGATAGCAAAGCGTAGGCTGTCTGTAGCCACACTGCTTGGACCCCAGCTCACCCTCCTCTCTAACGTTGGTAGTATATTTATTTTAACATTCAACGATATCTACCAGATTTTAGAGAGCTTGTTTAACGGCCTTTTCCAAAATCTTCCATTCATTTCTTTAGTTTCTTGCTTTCTCTCCCTTTTTCTTCTCAAAATAAATTACAGTTATAATAACAAAGCCAGCAGAAGGGAAAATATTCAGTACCTAGAAACTGAAAATTTGAGTATTTGCTTTTTATGGGGCACAGGAGTCTCCTAAAATACAGAACTGCTAGAAAACTTAATTGCTGAGGACAAAAAAAGTTCACTCAATGGCTATGCAAATACATTATGGTTATGAATAGCTTTGAAAAATAATTTAAATACTTGTGTTTCAATTTATGGTCCTAAAATGCCTGAAAAACACATTCCTTCTTTTTAAATGGATTTTTTTAAGTGAGTCTTAAATACACTTTGATTATTTCCATTCTTGACATTATGCCTACTCAGGTATTTTGTACAGCAATTTGAAAGCAGAAAGGCAATTCCTAGCCATTCCAACAGGTATATATTGATTTAACAAACACCTCCTCTTAAAGATGCACTTTCTTCTTCTCACAGAAAAGAAAATGTGAATTTAAACTGAATAAAGCCAAAAGCTAAAACACATTGTCTATAATGATTTCTTTGATGGGGAAAGCTCAGGTTCAAGTTCATTATCTTGGTATTTTCAGAGGAGCTTGCCTGCAGCTCTTAGGAACAACATTTAACCGAATTTTATATGTGAACATTAAAGAAACAGTAATGCACAGGTATAAAGTAAGTGATCAAACTGAAAGTAAAGTGTACAGCTTTCTCCCTGTTAGCCTACACTGTTATTATCTTTTCAGAAGATGTCAAAACCTTTTCGCAGGATTTCTCATTTTTCATACATTTTGGAAGTCAGTACAATTACTTTAACAGCTCTCTATAGCACTAAGACATCTGTAGCCAAATCCGTTATTTACTTCAAAGCGAGAAGATTCTGAAGGCAGAAAGAAATGACAGGCAGAAGCAGAGGTCCAGAGACACTGCTATTAAACTTCTGGGCTTAATGAAACACAAATATAGAGAATATTTTATGGAAATCTGTATATGCAGAGGATAAAATGCATTTGTAGGCATATAAACAGCATAATACCACAGGTCAGAGCGATTAGCATTCTCTTTTCAATTCCTGTCTCGAGCTTTAGTGTAAAACAAACTGGAATGCTCATACCTACAGTCATTACATTATTTCATCCAAGTCTGAACACTGACTCAATTTCAGGCACATCCCCCTGATCTCTTAAAATTGAGACTTGCCTGAAAAGTGGTCTGAAGCATAAGCCAGGAAAGCACACACACCAGCATCTAGTCCTCACGTGAAAGGTGGTGAAAGGCACACATACTGTGCTGTAAAGGGAACTTGAAGGCACACAGCTCACAAAGGGCAGGACCATAGAAACCTGCTTGGAAATGGGACACAAAAGTCACCACAACCCCGCGGCTGCCATAATTTATGCCTCAAACATTTATGTGCATCCCTTACTTTCCCTCCTCCTTCCCCTTCTGCTCTTAAATTTTTCAGCTCATCAAGAAACCAAAATAACACGCTTCTCTTGTAGAGCCCCTCCTGGACTCGTAGTGGCACAGTTAAGAGTACGTCAATGTCTCATTCTGAAACTGCACTTTCAAAAGGTTTTAAAACAAATAGTAACAAGCTAAGGAAAGAGGCAAAAAAGCCATCCTACTGAGGATCAAATTTAAAACATTCTGCAAGACTCAAAGCTTTATGTTGACAAAGAAAGCAGCAGAACATGGTCCTGCAATCACAGAGAAGCACTGCACCATCATTTATCCCCAGGCTGAAATGGCCAGAGGGAAAGGGACATTTGGGTGCTCTAAGGTTGCAGGCTGGAGGGTGGGGGGGATTGTTTTGTTTGTAAAATCAAGGTGGCAACAAGGTACAGCTGGAGTTGGCTGCTTCATGAAAACCATGCAGTCCTGCAGGACATGGAACAGAGCCACCATTTCCCAGCCTCTCCGGGCTGACTGAGCTGTGTCAAATCCAGATCCAAAATGTAATTATTGTAAAAGGGCCACAGCAACTGATATACAAGTTGAACATCAACCCAAGTGATGCTATATAGTTCAATCACTTATACACTGGTATCGAAGATACTGAAATAGATAATTAAAATAACACACCCCGACCTGCGATAATTTGTGTTCCCAGTGTTTAGACCCCTTATCATCTATGATACATTTACAGCATTTTCATCTCAATATCACTGTAATTACTTAGTGAACGGAGACATTCCCTTTCAACAAGGATAGCAAACTACACTTTTATTGTGTTTTACTGCAGCTAAAAAAAGAAACAAGATCTTAGACACAGTTTATCAAAGCTTAACCATAGCCTAACAACAAAGCAAACGAAGTGGAAAAATGTTTGCATCCCACCACGCACTGCCACACTTTAAAAAACAGCCTTCTTAGTTCTGTCAAAGAGTCTTTAGCGATAGAAACATAGAATCATAGAATTACTCAGGTTGGAAAGGGCCTCAAAGATCAAGTCCAACCGCAGCCTAATCATAGTACCCTAACTCTAACAACCCTCCACTAAATCACATCTCTGAGCACCACATCCAAACGGCTCTTAAACACATCCAGGGATGGTGACTCAACCACCTCCCTTGTGAGCCTATTCCAGTGTTTAACCATCCTTTCTGTAAAGAAGTGTTTCCTAATGTCCAACCTAAACTTGCCTTGGCACAACTTGAGGCCATTTCCCCTCGCCTTGTCACCAAGCGATGTGCACCAGCATGCAAAATAAGCCATGGACTCAGGAATATCCTTCACTCTTCTAAACTGCAAGAATTTAATTGGACACAAAATTAGCTGGGGAGTTTTTTTTTCCTGCTTTGTTTCTGCGTTCAGAGTTCAGCTCCTGGTGACATCTGTCAGGTCAAGAATAAGCTAGTTTCTAACCTTCATGCTCCAGGGAGAGAGCTGCAGTGCACCCAGACACAGAAACATAAACCTGAGGAAAAACACTGAGTAACAGCAGCACCACCTTCCTGCATGCAATTCTTTCTAGTGACAACATCATACATACAGTTGGGAACCTCTGAAATTAATAAGCAGCTGCACCTCCTCCAGCTGCAACTGATGGGCAGCTCTGCCACCTTGGATGCTACCCATCCCATCCTGCTCTCAGGTGAGGCACATCCATATTATCAAACAACATGTGTAACACACGCACAGTAGGTCCAGCATCCAGATAAGGACATCTTCCACGCTGTGCTTTCACAGAGATCTCTGTGCCTTCAAAAAGTCTCAGAAATGCTGATGTGCATGGGAGAATGGGAGCTCAACACCTACACCACCAGTGAGAGTTGCTGTGAAGGTATCAGCAAAACTTTGCTTTGAAAGTGCAAACAGTACAGCTGCTAAAAGCATTAACTCTTACTTCAGCAAGAGAGAGTGCAGGAGTTGGTGAGAGTGAAGCATTGATAAGAAAGGTCAAACAAATAGAAGCGTTGTGAGAATTTGGGAATACAGCTCATGGATCTGAGACACAGCTGCAAGGAATGATTAAGATAAAAATATTTCACAGATTTGTACGGTACTAGATTTTGCTGAAGGGATATTAGGAATCCGAGCTGGAAGAGATGCTTTACAGAGCCAAACACATGCTAGCCATTGCAAACACTGCTGACAACTGCTTCACTCTTAGGAAGATCGGTTTATTCTTCCTTTATCAGATTTGCCTTCCAAGTCTCCTCAGAGCAAAAGCACTGACACAGTAGCCTCAACTTTAAAACCCACTTCTATTTGATAAACAATCGTTTGAAAAAAAAAAAAAAAAAAAAAAGGAGGGGAGAGAATATTTAAAGACAAGCAAACAGAATAATGCACCCATTCTTCTGGCCCTATGCCCTGGAAAGATCGCCAGTGTCACTCTCTGTTTTCTTACATAGGTCTTCTAGTACCATAGTTGGAATGAATGGTTTGATACCAAAATGGACATACTTTGCTTGCTCTGTGAGCTCTGCACAATGGAGAACAATAAAAATATCCTAAATAACAGAAATAGCTTTTTAGTGATAAACCAGAGCTGTCAGCAACAGTGTTAATCACTGAAGAAAAGCAGTTAAACAAATGAGGTTGTTTTCCCCTCCTGCATGTAACTCTTTTGACACAGCACATTTCTGCAAAAAGTAGCATTCTTCCTGCAGAGTTAAATTCATTGTCTGAAAAAAGGCCTGAAAAAAGATGAAAGGTTTACAAACACGCCACACCAAACACAATCCCACAAAGATTACTGAAATGCTTTCTTCTATTGCTAAAAAGCGTTAAGAGGAGATTTGTTACATTGGGCTGGAAACATGGCCAATTTGTCAAGATGTAGTGATTACCAATCAGATTTAGAAATCTGAATGGAGACAAAAGAGGAAAGGAATGGTGCACAAGGAGGAAAATATGAAAGAGATTGAGAACAGGTATGAAGAAAAATGCTTTCCCCCCAAACTGAATGGCACCAACAACATGAAACAAAAGTAGAACATGTTCACTCTAACTGAGGACAACACTACCATGGTTTGAAAGTCAGAAAAGAGCAATTGTACATGCTTTTGTTAATGCATTCCACTAGGATTTCTCTGAGCACTAGAAACCACTCATCGGTTTTGCATAATAAAGCCAACTTGAGATCAGACACGACAAAACTCCATTATTCCCACATGTATTTCAGTAAAGAAGTCAGAAAGTGCTCGTTGGAATTACTATCATGATCAGCACAGAAGGATTTACAGATGTAATAAAGCTACAAGAAAGCAAGACTGACATCATTTCTCCTTCATTTTCTTCCTAGAACAACTAATTTCTGAAGGAGAACTCAAAAAGATTAGTGGGACAGTGACCTGATCAGAACCGAGACTTTTAACGGGTCTTTTCATTTACGATTCTATCAGACTTGCTGAGTTCTTGGAATATGGCTGAGATGCTCTAAATGGAGAGCAGTGCTCCAAGGAAAATTGCAAATAACTTTTCAAGGCCAAAAAAAATTTACTTACGCATCTCATGCCCAAAAGGCCTTTTGATGTTAAAACCTACCTGAGATGGGAACTGTGCTGAATCCTTTTGTATCAAGCACAAAACCGCCTTCCCATTAACTAATTCCCCTCAGATTTAGGTATCTAGGGCTCTGGGAGTATTTGGCCCTAAGAAGTAAGGATGAGAAAGGACATGTACACAAAACAAGTGCTTTACTCAAGTGTTTTCCACTTTTCTCCAAATTGGCACTTCACCAAACAAGGAAGAGCATCATATTTTTATTTTTTCATTAAACATATGCTTGGGCTCCTGATACCAAAGGGGATATTTCCTATTATAAGAAAGGTGGAATTCCTTTAATCTCCTCCTGTTGAAGTAAGCAGGCACCTCACAGCACCAGGTGGAATTTATTTCAGTAGGCTAACAGTACTCATTCCCTTACCCCTGTGTTCCTTTTTGCTTCAGGAGTCTATGCACAGATTTCTCTGAAATGTAGTTCATTTTAAGCATAAGGAGGGAAGAGGAGGAACAGACGAACTTATCTCACCAGAAAATCTCTATAGAGGCATGAGTCCCTGAAGAAGGGAGGCTTTATGCTTGTAATTTCATTCAATATTTCCTTTCAAATATTTGAATAATGGGCTTTACAGGATGTCTTTTTGATACTAACTGAACTTTATAACTAATAAAACCTGCTTATACTGAGCTTTTTAACTTACATCTAGAATCCACAGAGCGTCTTTCATAAATAATAACCTTAGCTAATTATACATAGTAAATAACCTCAGCTTTCAAGCCTCCCCATATATCATTTTGCTAAATATTAATCACAGCTTTAAGCTGTCTAACAAGCTCCTAAAAGCATGACATTACCGGAGAGATCCCCCACTCTAAGAATTCTCAAACTATCCATCAAAACCCCTTCCATAAAAAAGGCTGATTAAAACTTCCTGCTATGGCCTTCTACTCATTCTTACACTGGTTCTCTGTTTCCCAGGCAGACCGAGCCATTACACAGAGCTCACCTTTAAGAGGACAGAGTGCTGTCAGCTTCCAGGTAGCCATTACCCACAGTTAAATGCAGTATGGCTGAGCTCGAGCAGGCAGAACGTATGGCACTAACTCAGATCTCCTCTTTCTTAATTAGGACTTGAAACAATAGGTGGGGAAAAATCAGGGCCAACCACTATTATGTATTAGCTTTCATTTCCGTGCATTGATTGAGCTTATGTTGTTTTATGTGTGTGATGAAAGGGCAAATCAAAACCCATTTCTCTTTCTTGTCAATTCTCTCTCTTTTTCAACTATTTATCTTTGTATTGTATTGCAGCAACAGATGGCACATTAAAAATAAATTCACTTTTTGGGAACTGTGTACCGTGCAGCTTATTCTTACCATATAAAATGACTATGTAATTAAATTCCTGTTGGAAAGGTAACTATAAAATATAGTGACGTGATTCCTGCTTAATAAAGAACAAGAAATATTACAATAGAAGCATTTGGGGAAGAATACAGGTTTTTCTGGCATAGGAACTCTTCCTGGCCTCTAGATTTCCATATCTTAACTGAGTTCCTGGCCAAATAAAAAAATAACGATTCATTTATTGATACAGATGCATCACTGCATTTAGTTTTCCTTTCAATTTTCCTGGAGGAACTGGTTTTAAGTGTTCTCTACATTAGTTTCTTCATGGTGTGTTTACAAACAAATCTCTCAGCAGAATTCACTAGATATTCATTCTTTAAATAATAGTTCCCAATAAATTCAAATAATATCACTGTCAGCAAGCACCGTATAGTGGCTCAATTTACATATAAGACTTTCAACATCTATTTAGTAGGTGCTTGGAAAATACAACCTCCCAGTCACATAAGAAAATATTTACAATTGTAAGTTCATCTTATTTTAAATCTTACTGCAAGGTCTGCACACGATGTGCACCAAATCAGGATCACACAGGGTAAATAAGCCTCCTTCGCCTGCTTTAACGTATGTTTGCTATGTAAATAGAAAACAACAGGTCAAAATCCTTCAAAGCACAGTCTCTAATTCACTGACAACTAATCAGCAGAGATAGGAGAAGCATAGAAATATCAGTTTTGTACGCCCAGAAAAAACAGCAGCATGAAATAGATTCCTTTCCTACAATCTACAGCACCCAACAAACACAGCAGTAATCATTAGCAGGCTGTAGGAAATAAGAGTGTGTGTAGGAGGAGGGACAGGTCATAGTTAAGCTGTTCTTTTTATTAATCATTGTTATAAGAAGGGAAAGAAGAAATATTAAATTTCCGTCCTTATAAAGTTTAGTCATTACTTTTCAAACTTGGTTTGAAACCATTCTTTGATGTAGCAGGAACACACAGAGCATGGAGAAACCAGCAATAAACCACCATGTGATCAAATAGTGTCTGAGAGGGGATATGTTTCCTAAGAAAAAGTTGCAGTTCCACAACCTTTATGTGCTCTGCTTTCCTACTGCAGACCACCTTTGCTAGTTTAGCCTTTTTTTTAATGCAGAAAAAAATTTACTCTTTAATAGATTTAAACACCATAGCATCTTCACTTCTAAAGCCAAACCAAACAGTATCTTCACCTATCTTACATATTCTGTTAAGAGACGGAGCTAATCATCACTGAGAAAAACCAATGGTGATTTTATGTTCCCCAAAGGCAATTAAAAAAAAAAACAACACAAAACTATCTCCACATACATGCTCCTCAGTGTTTAGAATATTGAGATTTATTTTTTAAAAGCATTGTTAGAAATTCACTTTGCCAATGTGAAAGATGATATTTAAACCGCTGTAACTTGGCCCAGTCAAAAGCAATTTGCAGCAGGATGCTGAAAAGCAAATATATACATACAAGGGACAGGCCTGCTAACACATTAAACACAGTCACACACAGAGCTTGACAGTTCCTCTCTCAAAATAAATATATTTGAAAGTAAATAGATACCCCTGTTCAGCCAGGCTGCATTTAGCATCTCTGCTTTCCCTCCTCCCACCCCCACAACTGTGTGTCAAATGTGTTTTCATCCCCTTGTTTGTCTGTCTCCCCTAATCAGGACTCTGTTGTTGTACTGAGTGAGTCGGGGCATTTAGTGGAAATCAAGATGGATTTAGTTTGGAATTAAGTAGATTCCCGTGACAGGAAATATTAAGAGATGATGGATGTCTGACAAATATTTATAAAAAAAAAAATCGACTCCCATTTCAGAAAGCAGTCTGCAAAGCTAGATTTATGAAGCTGAACTTTAAACTAAAAGGAACATATTTTTCCAGGCTCTATGTATTAGCAATATTGCGTTTAATTTAGAGATTAAATAAACGCTGTAGTTTGAGGCAGCCCACAAGAGCTGAGATGCTGCACGTAGGCAGGCTTACAGTTTTGAAGCTATGAAATATGTCTCCTGTTTTGACACTATTGTAATAGCATAGCTGTTCACTTTCCTTGTTTCCATGGGGTTTATGGTCCATAAAGTTTAATAACAATCTTAACAGCTGAACACGCGTCTCTGGGAGGCTGCTGTATGAAACAGGATCTGAATTTTACCTGTGTAATTTTTAGTGGCAGCACATGCCCTCTGCTCACTGCATGTACCCACGCCATTAAAGAAGGCACCAAGCAGTCCCTGACTCACCTTGGAAACGAGGTCATGAACCACCTCAGCCTTCAGGAGGGGAATGAAAGGAAATCAAAGTGCCAGTTCAGCTTCTGAAATCGTCACATTTCAGAAAAAAGAAAGAAAACAGTTAAGCAATATGTCCTGTGGGAGAAACATCCAGGAGCACCCACAAATGGCAGTGGCTTTCTTCTATCTAGACTGGTTCTATAATACACCGAGGGGTGAAAGAAGACCTTCTGCACAAGGCAAACCGATTGATCTGTGACTTGGATCACAAAGTTAAGTTAGTTCAGAAATCCTGTAATAGTGTAACACTTAAATAAGACTTAACCTGAGATCTTTCAGGCTTCTCCGCTGGAAAATTCTGAGTTACATCAATAACTGATTACAGGAACCCTTCTTGGGAGAGAGACCACCTATCATCCTCAGTGTGAGGTTTTGACTTCAATTTTTCTTAATTCAGGACTGCTCAAATATTAAAGAGAGAGGTTTATTTAAACCAACCAAAGACAAGGTTCCTCCCTCTACTGATACCAACGTCATTCTTCTCCACTGCTTATTCCACCATTTCTACGGATTTATGGGTCTTTGTAAAAACAAAAGTGAAAGGAAACATTCAACATCCAAACCTGGATTTGCATAACTATTTGTAACAGGAAACTCTACATAAGCACAAACTACTAAACACCTTCTCCCCCCTTTTTAAATAATTGAATAGATTTCAAGTTGATTGTGTCTCTAACATTTCACCTGATCATGTTTTTTCAAAGAGTTTGACACATCAAGTAATATCAGAGTAAATCTACCTAAAATATTTACAATTACTTGCAAGATACTTTCACATGAACCAGTAAATTGAAACTTCCTCTCAGAGGAGAGACATAAAAAAGTCATTTTTATGGTGGTTACTGTAATTTTAATAGGCAATTTCATAGGTAAACAGAAGTGCTTGATCTCCATTCACCACTGTATAACAGGCTGTGCTGCATATCTAATAGCATCACATGGATTTGTGTACAAAATGAACAAGAATTATAAATGTCTCCTTCTGTGATTTAAACTACACAGTTTTATGTACCTCAGCTACGGTGCCTAAGAAGAAAACACAACACGTGTTGATATTGTACAAATAGACAGCCTACTTCCTTTGGGAATAAAATTTTAAGAAGGAAATGCTTCAGGTTGGCATTAAAGCAGATGTTCAGCAGAAGGAGCTGTGCACACATTTACAGAGTAGCCTCTACCCAAGCTAGTTCACTGAAATGTATGCATGCTCAAAAAGGTCCAAAATCTGTGTGGGCAAATGACACTTTCATGACTGGAGTAGATTAATAGAGTAATAGATTTGAAGGCTAGAAGGGATCATTATGATCATCTACTATGACCTTCTGTTTAACAGAATTTAGCCAAGGGATTCCCACGTCAAGCCCATGGCTCATAACTTCTGGTTGAGCTACAACCGGTATCTTTTAGAAAGACACTCAATTTTGATTTAAAGACTTCAAGTGATGGAAAAGTCTCTGCCTTCCTAGGCAAGTTGTTACAGAGCTAATTACACTGCTGTTACACTGATCATGAGGAGAGTGCTTCAACAATCAAATAACGTTTTAATGCAGCCTGATCGAGTGGGTGGCAACCCTGTCCAAGGCAGGGGGTTGGAACTAGATGATCTCAGCAACCCTTCCAACCTAAGTCATTCTATGATTCTGTTGTGGGAACATTAATAACAGTACAGAAATGATCCCACTTAGAGAACAACAACAAAAATCCCTGATAGCTTTCTTTTCTTACATATATTCACTGACATAGGCATACTTTAAAAAAAAAAGTGAAATAAAAAGATGAAAATATGCCAATTTTAATCACATTTAAAACATATCCACGTTCACTAACCTGTAAAAAAAAGGTTAGTATAGATTTGTTGATTTTTGCGGTGGTGGTTTTCCATGGTTTTTGTTTGTTTTTGCCACATTGTCTTAACACAACATTTCAGGGGAACAGCAGGAATTCATGGTAAACTATGTACTCACACACATCATGCTACCTAACGTGGGTCCCCAGGCATGTTAGAGAAGCCTTCAGGTTTTTAACATACTATACACTCCTGATCTATGCACATACAGATGTGGGCTACAGTGCTGCAGACTGCCAGCTACAGAGCATCTGAAAGCTCTCTAATACTACAGAAATCCTCATCTGCTTGTCAGGACATTTTTATGGAAAGTGAGATGAGGTTCTGGCCCCAGCGTTCAGTTACAGTTGGCCATAACTCAATTTCTCACAAATAGCAGTTTTGGCATGTTCTTGGGTTTCTCTCTCTTGTTCAACTGTGATTGATGCAGTGGGAATAATAAATTACCATGCTATTACATGACAACACAAATCTCAATGTTGTATGTGCAGAACTATGTAGGTAATTCCAAAAGTAATGCCTTTTATTTCCATAGAAACTACAACAGATAGAAAGAGCACAATAACACTATTTCATAGAGCAAATTATTAGCTATAAGGTACTATTTTGCAATGCAGCCACTACCATGAAAAAGAGCCGGCATGTTGTGCCCATAAAAAACTGCACCAGGTAACATGCTGTTGCCACTGCTTCACTGTGCTCACATCTAGTTTGGTCTCCATAAATGTCCAGCAACCATGAATGAAAAATCAATGGGGCGCAACTTTTTTTTCTTTCAAATGGAGGAGCTGAATTTCACGCCTTTGCTTCATACACGCTTCCATGTCAGACGCCGTTGTGTCAGACTGCCCCTCTGCTGCCATCTGTCACACAGCAACAAAATGGAACGGAATACTGGGGGGAAGGTTCAATCTCTACTACCATACCACCAACATCCATCTGTGACATAGCAGGCCAAGTTAACAAAATAGGAGGCATTACTTTCAGAGCAGCCTTTGGCTGCTTTTTCCATTGCATTCTCCAGGCTGGAATCTAATATATTTACTGATTACTACTGGACTACTGAAAGCGAGACTGAGAACTCAAGAAGCAACAGGCTGCAGTTATGAATAGGGTTGATGACTTCTGGAAAATGAAACCCCAGTCATACGTAGTTAGAATCACTCTCATACATGTCAGGTATATACTGCAATAAAACTGAGAATATAGTGTTTGGAGGAACATCCACAAATGCTGCTTTTACTTCAGATGCAATTATATACCTCACACAATAACAGCAAAAATTGCAAAATAATGCAAATATTAAGGCTGCAGAGTGATCTCATTGCAGCATTTCAATACCTAAAGAGAGCCTACAAACAGAAGGGGAATCAACTCTTGGAAAGGGTAGATAACTGCAGGACAAGGGGAAATGGTTTTAAGTTGAGGGAAGGAAGATTTAGGTTGGACGTCAGGGGGAAGTTCTTTACAGAGAGAGTGGTGAGGTGCTGGAACAGCTGCCCAGAGAGGTTGTAGATGCCCCGTCCCTGGAGGTGTTCAAGGCCAAATTGGATGGGGCCCCAGGCAGCCTGGTCTAGCATTAAATGGGGAGGTTGGTGGCCCTGCATGTGGCAGGGGGGTTGGAGATTGATGATGCTTGAGGTCCCTTCCAACCCTGGCCATTCTGTGAAAAACCAGCGTCCTTTATCATTTATTAATTATTGCTGTTAGAGATTCCAATAATTGTTGGGAAGTTAAGAATGGAAAAGCAAAAGGTATGCCAATCGAAACAACCTTTTATTCTGGGTGGAATAAAAAAAAGCTATTTTTATTCTAAGAAGCCAGTGGGTGGGAAAACATATTTCTGCTAAGAAAATGAACAGTCACTTTCACTGAGAAGGAAATACTGAGTTGCTTTGTCCTAAGGTCTCAGTGGAGCAAAGCCTGATGGTTTAACCATGGCATATGGGTTGCAGCCCAAGAGAGCGAGAGAGAAAATTTGGAAGCTTGTGTCAATTTTTCTACTCTCTATATAGCTTTGGCCTAGGCCTCAGCAGAAGTCCCCTGGGATGGAATGATGTACTGCAATATAACAAGCTGCCTGACATTTTGAAATGCCTTAACCCCCAGCTTTCTAGCCACCTTTTAGCCCTTGCAGCATCTCCCCTCCCCACATGGTGCTGCACGATGTACAGCGTAAGACTTTACCATAAAGAAAAAAGTTGTCATCCCTTTGTCCTTGAGGTATTTAGTCATCAGTGACACTCTGCTTCGTTAATAACTTTCAGCAATATATGACAAAATGCCAGTGATTGTATAGAAGGCAGGGTAAATGAATGTTTAATGCTCCTTGCTTATACACATGCCAGGTCTGAGCAAAGTCTTGGGATTCTTTTCCAGTTTTTTCTAATCAGAATGATTACTGAATTACTAAAAAATAAAACAGAGGTTTAGAAGCACAAACATGAATGTTTAAGCCAAGCTGATTAGAGTAAGAAAGAAGAAATGTATTTCATACTTCCAGTGACTCAAATTTATATCTGGTAGAACAAAGCTAAAGTCCATGGTAATTATATACCCAAAACACCATGGCAATTATATATCCAAGCCAAAATTTTCCCTCTCAAAATGGAAAATGTTGAAGAACCTGAAGTGTTATCAATTAAAAAAACAAATGCTGTAGGCTTGAGCTCCAGTAGCCCATGTCACATCCTTCCCCTTCTCTAAAAAGTCAAAACATTGAGGAGTTGATACAGCTTCTCTCATACATTATCCTCCTAATGACTTTGACCTATTAATAAGTGGAATCTATCAAGTATGTTCTCTCTTACTGTATTTTGTCAATTGTTATACGCCTCAATGGGGGCACCATTAAAAATCTGCCAATTAATTCAGTATTTAAGACACTGCTACTATGAAAAACACTACTACTCATGCTACTTCTCATAAATACAGAAACACTGTAAATCACAAGGTGAGATTAGTATTTTCTGCAATAGGAAGTGATGCTTTATAACAATAATCATTATATACTTCCTTCCTCAAGGTTCTTTTACACCAGAACCTTTGAATGGGAAAACAATCTGAATGCCATGCTGGATATTGAAAAGATGTCCTTTTTTCTGCCAATCTGTATTAAATTATTGAGCATATCTGTTTGAAACAAAGCCTAAATAGGCCTCCTAAAGACCTTTTTTTAATCTTTGAGGAGAGTTAACTGAAGATCTTCTTCAAACTTGAAACTCATACTAAAAATCAAAATAATATTATTAGCTATGTTAAGCTGACCGTTATGTTTATGTATAACATCTGAACAAACCTCTTTTACTTACCAAAAAACACTGTTTTTGCCCAAAGAAGATTAATTGTGGCTTTCTGGTCAATAAAACACTAAATAAAATGAAGGACATGAACTTAATGTGGCTCAAAGACTCTAATGGCATTTATTTATTTATTGTATTCCCTTCTTTCTTTAAAAAAAATTGGCTTTGATTAAAACATGATTTTTTAAATATCCCATGAATTAAAAAAAACATTAAAGCTATTAGCGTTAAGTTAGCATGATTGCAATGAATAATGTGGAAAGTACCTGTAATAGAATTCTAGCAGTGGTTTCATTTACTCTAGATGAAAAGTGACATTTATCAAAAACTTGATCTGATAGCCTATATATTTACGGAGAAACAAAAGAGAAGAGATTAACTAGCAAGTAAATCCATTTTGATTACACTATTTAATGTTCTACGTATGTATTACAAATAACCCTTTTCCCAGGAGAATTTCTTTGAACTCGATTTCTTTATTTTTATTTAGCATTAAGTCCATATGACTTGCAAACCTAACTTTAGAAAACACTTGATTAAAAATCAAAGGTATTAGACTTTTTTTCTCTATTTTTTCCCCCACCGTAAGGTAAGCTTTATTGCTTTATATATCCACAGAAAATGTTTGCTAAGTCAAACTCCTATCGTTTTAAAACATATCTTTTTTAACATTATCATTTTAGGATATCAAAGTATACATTTCTGAAGTATATTTCACTTAGAAATGCAACCATTTGTCTAGTCAAAGCATCTGTGTGTTACATATGGACTGGAAACTTTCCACTGCAATGACTGTGCTCTGCCAAAAAGCCAGCAAAAGAAAATGTTCTGATGTCAATATAAGCTGACATCCAAACTCTTCACAGGTTTTGCATCTTTAACCACCTAACTAAAGGATACTTTATTATGACTGTAATTTTACTGAAAACCAAAATAAAATAATAATAATAAAAAACTGCAGAAGCAGGCCCTGTGTATTGCAAATCCCCATTTTGGAAGCCCAAAGAGGGAATATAAGCTTAAAGGCCTGAATTTAACAAACCTAATTATCAAGGCTTAATTAGTACCAAGGGTAAAGCTTCATGGAACACCTGCAGACTTAATTTATGTCCTGACAGAGAGGAACAAGTGTTAATGGGCTGTATTTATGTTAATACCTGAACCTTAGAGAGCCAGTGGGATAAAGCAGACTATGCACTAGTTTTCTGTTTCAAGCTACAGAACAAACATAAAAGATTTTAATCTTAATATTAGTTTGCACATAATTCCTTGGGGAAAGTATAGATCTGTTTAAACTTTAAAATGGGAGATACAGAATCCTACAGAAAAAGAAAGTCAGTTTATAAAGCAATGCTGAAGAAGAAAATATCAAGCCAAAAGCACCAGTGGCCATTTCCTGAGCACACTGTGAACAGATACTGATTTTGCAATCCACTTACACTATACCACTGGTGCATTCTAGAGCATGAGCTTAGATTTTCACATCTGATGTGTAATACAATTCTTTGCTTTATTCAGAGGGAATTAATAAAAAAAAGGCTACCCACAAAATGTAGTGCTGAGAGCTCTTCCTCTGTGCACTGAGGCTCAGGAGACACGATCTCAGTTGACTTTGGGCACCTTTTCAGAAGGCAGAGCCCTGTGGGAAACAAAGCCTCTTATGGTCTCTAGCACTCTTGTAGCCCAGGTTGTAAACAGGCCATATGGTACCGCCAGTCTCAGCTCTGGTTTGGTGCCAGAAGAGCACAGAACATTATATATCCATGCTGCTTCTTTCTCTGTATGCAGTAAACTACCTTGAAGCTAAGTATTTTTAAGTATGAATAAATAGTTTGTATATGTTTACCACCAAAGTTGCAATTCTATTGCAGCAAGGGTGGTTTGTTTACTGCTAGTGCAACTATCACAGACAAACTGAAAAAAATATGCTGTTCAAATAGGATTTTTTCTATCCTTCAGCCCTCATTTTGGTCACTGGCTACATACACTGCTTCAGGAAGGATCGTCTTTGAGAGTAAGGCCATGAGGACAGCATTATAGCATCTGAATTACATAGTGTATACTTATGGTGAGCTGATTCCCTCCCAGCTGCAGTTCTGATAAATTAAATAGATTGAGACTTGTACATGTATTCCTGCAAAACAGCTTTTCTCATCTCATGTCATTCTTGCAGCTGCTTTCTAAATCTTTATATTTCTACCATATGTAAATGTTTCTTTACTCCTCTGAAATGTTTGTAGCTAGAACTCAAGATTTACTTTGTCCTTTTAAATACAATTACGATCATCTTCTTACACCACTTAAGCACAACTTCACCAGAACATGTTCTCTCTACTTATGTCCTTCACTGTAAAGCAGTATCTCTGATTCTATGATCTCTTCTGTATAGGGCTTAATTCAGCATTCTCACAAATAGTTTTCTAAACCTGACTTCTACTTCTGATTGCAAATCAAACTATTCCTTATGTTCTCAGACTTGATTAGTATTATTCACTTTTTTTTCTATTAATTGATCCTGCAACTCTTCATAAGTATTTAGAATGCTCTCTAGTTAGTTAAATAAGTCATGCAGTATACTCTGTCATTTCAGATCAGACCAATTATATGAGCAATCAATGGGCTTGAATTATGTCATATGAAAACTGAATGCACAATTTGAAACTGCATTAAGCAACACAAAATTCTTTTTTTGTGAGAACTTGGACTACCAAGTTTGGCTTCTCAAACATTCACAGCCACCACAAAAATGTAATTAACAAAGTCAACCCCAATTCTTCTGAATTAAAAAATTATAGGAAACAATTCTATTTGTAGTATGCTTTACATTCTATGTGACCACAGGCACACAAGCAGAAATACTGCTTTTTACATCTACAGGAAAATACAATTTGCCATTAGGCCAGGTGCCCCTGCCTGAATACATATTGTGCCAACCCAAAAGGGGAGAAAAAGCTCTGCATCAAGACTGATGTGACTTCCTGCACCCATTTTCTTGATCCATTAAGAGAAGAGACCCAGGTGCTGTGAGCACAAGGATGCAATGTGAGAGGGATGTGAAGCAGAAGATCAGTGAAAACCTTTTCTTTTTCCCCCCTCCTTTAATTAAAGGTTTGATGCTGCCTTAAGGCCTAAACAGTTTTTCTGTCAGTCTCTTTTTGGAAGTACACAAGGCTCTGGTGCACTTCCCAAATACACCTTGAGCTCTACAGCTGCCCAAGGGAGAGGTTAGAGTATTTATAAGGATGATCCATAAGAACTCAAGCTAATTTAAAGATGTGCATCTTGGACAAAGAGGAATGCAAAGTCTGGTTAACGTCTCCTGCCCCCACCATTTCCCCCTGGGTAACGTCAAAAAGAATATTTTAAAAGTTTTTTTCCTTACTCTGTAACCCTCTTTGAAGTATTGACAGTAATGCTTCTTCCTCTTTTTCTTTCCAGCAACTACCATGGATCCCTTCCACCAGCCCATTTGAGTATTTCAGTGGTGGACAGACCATCAGTGCTTTCCAGGGCATCAGTGAAAATGTCAGCAAGGATGTTTGCACAGCTGTGAATATAGGAGCTGTTGTAGGGCTGTGTTTTAGCACTGTCAGATGGGAAGTGTGGCAGACCCACATGACAACCAGTAGGGATTTGTATTATCTTGCAGGAGGAGCTGTCACGCTAGTCTATCAGGGGCTCCTTCCCTGTGAAGACAAACTTCCTGAGGCTATAGGAGGTGCTTTAACAGCTTGGAACAAAACCATCCAGCACAGACAGCATTGGTTCAGCATAACACCCAGGGGAAAACTTCACATCCTTTTGTTCCCTGGATGTAAACCCAATGTCTTTAAGGACAAAGCAGAGAAAGGACCTTCCATCTGACTTGCAGCTTCCAGGTGTTCAGAGCATCACCACAAACCCCAGGAACAGAGAAGGCAGCCACCACTTATGCTGCTCAGATCCATGTTATCTTCAGAGACCAACAGCTGGTACCTTGAAAGCTCCATCATGGCGGTACAAGGAGGTAGAAACCACCAGGTCTGAATTACCTGCAGAGATGCAAGCCAGGAGGCACAGCGCACATGAAGAGCTCCCTGAACTGTCTCCAATCTATCCAAAACAACAACATTACAACGTGTACCTGCTTGAGTAACTCAGCAGAAGACTAACTCCGTGTGGATAGCTGTGTCCTACTGCCCAGCTCAGACCTCTGATGTGAACCCATGGTAGCCAGCCCCCTGCAGCCCACCACATCAGTAACACCTCAGCCTCCGTTGTTTTGAAACATTCACCCAAGTGCTGAAGTTTGGAAACCCATTTGGAAACACTAAACAAGCATCTCACTGCCAACAAGAATGAAAATCTGGTCTGCAGACAGCTATCACTAGCTAATTTCACAGAGGGGGGCTTAACATGCAGGGAAAATAGAATTAGATTTTAATGGGAGCAGTAAACTGTTTACTCAGATTTGCAAAATTGTCACTTCTTGAGCCAATAAACAACTGAATATTGATTCAAAAATAGATAACAAAAATGATAATGGTTATTTCACAAACTTTGTGTGCTGCTTTTACCAAACAAGTCAGTTTTTATCTCTGACAAATCTATCAGACCTTTAAACATGGTTTTCAAGACCGGTTATTACACATTAACACCAATCATTATGGAAACAATTCAGGCAAAGCATATCGGTGTTTTTTTTTTTGGTAAACAGCAATAATGTTGAAGTGTAACATGCACAAGTTCTCACATGCATGCAGATACGCATACGTGTTCTTGTAAATCAAGAACGCAGAGTATTACGGGAAGAATATGGTTGAGGCTACAGTGTTGATAAGTGTAGGATTTTGCAGTTCATATGTGCTTTCGTTTTGGTCACGTAACCATGTTTCAGAATAGTACACTTTTTGTATATTTTGTAAAACTATCTCTACGAACATAAACGGAAATAACCCATTAATCAGATTGTCAATGAAAATTCTGAGAATTCAATTGCAAATCCTGGACAAATTTAGTCATCAATTTCTCAAAACATCTTTGTCATTGAGAGCTGGAGATCTTTGTGAGGTTGAAGAGGTTGAATACATAAGGTTCTTAAAAGCAGGAACAGCACTTGTCATACGCAGTTTCAAATCAGACTTCTTTTTTCCAATTTCATTTCATCCTACTTAACCAGGAGTGTTCCACCTCCCTCAAACATTTACTCACAGTCAGGAAGAACAAGCTTTGAGTACCTTGTGAAGGCAAGATGCTTGAGCTGGTATTTTTGGCAGAGGAAAAATAAAAAGGCTTTTCAGAGTGTGCTGAAGACGAACTTTAATCCAAATGGTATGATAGACAGTTGTCTTCGAAAGCTGTGTAGTACCTGCTAATAAATATGGTGAATTCAAAGAACAGAAAATGAAAACCAAAACAGCTCCTAAGATTTTCCAGTTAGGCTAACATCAGTGAAAATGAATAGCTGTTTTGCTTCAGTAGTTGCATTTTTTCTGGGGTCATCTTTTCCTCAGCAGGAGTAGACAAAATGAACTGGGATTTATGGGGCTTTTAATTTTAATTCTTTAATGTTTCTATTTTCTTATTCAAATATATTTTTATTTAATATTTTGAAATACATCTTCCTAGTTCAACCTCATTTTGGTTACCCAAACGAAATGCACTTGATGTGCTGAGGTGAAACAAAATATGAAAGGACAGAAGTAGTGAAGTTTTCCATTTTTCAAATGAGCAAAATCTTTATCTAACTTGAAATACTTTTCATGCTTGCTTAAAAATCCATAAAATGAGCAACTGCTCATCAACCTAAGAGTTATATATGCGAAATCTCCTGCTCTCAAGTCAGGGCCAATGCACGACTGAAGATTTTAGCAATTTATTAAATTTCCCACTGTGCAAGTGCCAAAGGACTGAAGGGTAAAAATGAGTGAGCAAAGACAAGGTTCCAAGTCACTGAACTGTAGAGATGTCGCAATCCTTTTTGGAGGGAGATGCTGCAACTGCATTGTAGCAAAGAGAAATCTTGGTTGGCCTTATAGCCAACACAGGATGTTAGACTAGAAAATGGCAAAGAAGTGCATATGAAGACAAGAATAAGCAGCTTTACAAACAGACCACAAACTGTTAAGCAAGCACTCCTCAGCTACATGAAACTGAACTTACATCATGCAGATAGTCTGTAGATTTCATATGCTCTTTAACAAAAGACGATCCAATAGGGATGCAAGTATTTTATGAATAAGATACAGAAACTTCCGTTGTTGAAGTAAACATACAGACAGTGCCTTCCTGTGCAGAAAGGAGTGCTTAGACTGAAACTCTGACTAAACAGATTGAGCAGTCATCTCAAAATAGTAGCTTGAAGTTCGTATGTGTTAAAATGCAAACCTCTATCAAACACTATAAGCACCTTTTGCCAGTGACAACTTTCCTGTTTCTTACTTAATGTTAGTGGAAAAAAAAATAAATCAATGAAGCAATTAAACAGCAGGCTCCGGGAATCTTTATTTGCTGTTGTTGAGAAAGTTTAAACTTAACATGTGATCTGTCTGTAATTATATAAATGTCTTTGCTGGAATATATAAAGACAAATATACTGCACACTGGACTGATTTTGCACCACAAGCAAGGTCCCTCAAGTACCTTCAGTGAGCGATAAGGGTAACAAAGTTAGTCTTACACTTTCAAAATGTCAAGCAGACTTCAACCAAATGACTCTCACATCTTCCCCTGCAGCATTACCATTTGCTTTTTTATAGGTGAGGGAAGCAGGGCACAGAAATGTAACTGAACTGCCCAGGGCCATGCAGGGATTCAGTAGCATGGTAAGATCTGGAGGTCACAAGGCTCCTGATTTCTGACTGGAGCCTTTTTATGCTGCCACGGACTTTGGCTCTCTTACTTATGTGGGCGGTAGTAGTCATTGCTAGTACTAAACTGTTCCTCTACTCTTAAATTTTAGCATTTATGTTAAGAACAAGCTAAAAGCATCAATTTCAGAGTGTAAGCAAACTCAAACTAGAGCTAAGACGACCAACATCCAGGCTTCAAACTAATTTTATTTTCGTGATTCAGACTTCTGCAAACCCAGAGTTTGATAAGATCAACTGGGAACATGCAGAGAGGCTGAAGCAGCTCTAAGAGCATTAAGCCAAAGTCTCTGAACAAGGAGTAACTTTCCCATTTTACAGGGTTTATGATACAGGTTTTTGCTTTGGATAAAGTCTTTTGATTCTACTCCTCCCCCTTCCATAATATTTTTTTTTTTAATATTTAATTCACTCCACACCTTGTCAACAGATTCTGGTTATAATACAGCATTTGCCATGTACTAATGAGTAAGCTCAATACTCAGTGGTGCATATTGTATTGCACCATTTTGAAACTCTGCAAATAGATCATCTTTCCTTCTTCTGTCAGCATTTCTCCCATTCCTGATCCATTGATATTCATGGTATAGTACAAAAGTCTCTCAATGGTACTAACAAGTTTCACTCTTTTTTTTTTTACAACTGTCACAAACAAGAAAAGAAGAAAATTCTGGTGTCCCTTTAAGATGTTCCCAAAAGAGTAATTTTGAGGGTGCTAAGATATAAATCAGTGTTCTTAAACACAGATTTAAAATAGACATATAATAAAACAGATATGAAATAGACATAAAAGCAGGATACTAACCTTCATTCCACGCAACAGCAGTCTTACAAAGAGATACTTCATAAGAGCAATGAGTATAATGAAGTATTATGGACACAAAATAATAAAAAAAAGAAACTGGAACAGAGAAAGAGGTCAAGAAGAAAAAATTTCTTTTTACATTATTTCCACTGTATCCATATGCAGTAGAAATTTGCCAGCTTCCCACAGTAAGCAAGCAAAACCCCAAAAGTAGGAACAAACATGGTCTCACAACTATAGGCCTCATTCCTGAATTTCCTGGCTTCTGCAAGTTTATGTCAGTGCCTTGGTCACAACTGAGTTATGAAAGCCAAAGCATTATCTTTTTTATATTAGTTTCAGATATACATTCAGAGCTTATTACAATAACAATGTCATTATCAGCATCCTTATACTTTCTAGAATAGTCAAGTATATTCTTCAGATACGCAGAGGGATGTGGAGCTCTCTAAAATAGTGGCATTTTAACTTATGCCACATTAACCTAGAAAATGTTCACGATTGTTTATCTCAATTATTTTTTTCAATAGAGTGAGGAGAATGGTTAATAGCAAAAGCCATAATAAATGTTGATGTGAATTTCCCACCTTGATGTCCTATCAGTAAAGAGATTACTAACTGCAGTAACTTAACTTGCATGGTGTCCTCTGGGGTTCCCACAACTGCAGGTTTTTTTTGCCCCCCCCTCCCCAAAATAGTTAATCAAATCCATCACACCTGCTAGGAAACAGTAATCTGTAGACAGTAATAAATAAAAATATACCAAGGAAGAAGATAGGATTTTTTTTTACTCATATTTATCTGGTGGGGCAATGTTTGCATATTTCAGACTCTTTTTCACCTCTTCATCTAACAATATATAAACACCAAGGAAAAACAGATTTCTTTTCACTGCTTCAGTAGCAAAATGGACCAGCTTTACCAGTCTCATCAGTTTCTAGTCCCTCTCACAAAGGAAATTTATATTTCTCAGTGTCAATGTCCTTAGAAGAAGAGTGAACACAGCATTCAGAATCATTAGTCATCTTTCATGCTCTGGAGGTCCTTCTCGACCAATTTAGTAAAGAACAATGCTGTGCAAAAGAGACAGGATGGCTGCTAATGACAGGCAACAGTTCAATATTTTATGCCACCTTAAAAAAGTTTCAGTAACTGAAGGTGTTCTCACATTAATTCTTTGCATCAATTATTGACAGAGAATTTAATTTAAAGGCAACTACTCAGTAACCTAGGGGTACTGTTTTAAATAATTTATAATTGCTGCATGGGTGTAATCATATTGCTATTGATTAAGATCCAGTCACTTCTACCAGTCCAGCATGTCTTATGCTAATTAATTTTAGTGATATCAGCTTTTTAACTCTGTATTCCCTGGTAACAGGAACTCATTATTAAAAAATAATTTAATCAGGAGCAATCTTTTAAAGTTTATTTGATTAGTACTTGCTAGGCTGTTGAAAAAGTGGATCTAAATGAAGGTAAAATTACTGAAATTGAACTGAACTGAAAAAGAGCAGACAGTCTAATAATTTCAAGAGAAAAGCAATGATGCTTTAAACAACAAAGATTTACATTATATGGAAAAGATGACTAAGACAGAGGCATCATCAGTGGTCCTTCTATAGATGCTCCTCTTAGAAAGACTCTTTCTCTGGTATGTCAACAAAAGGAATAGCTAGGCTGCTGGTGCTTAAGGAAACCTGCCAGCCCTGCCAATTTACCTATTTTCTAAGGTTGTTTCTTTGTGCCCTACCACTCACTTATCGCACCAGTGGTCTTCCATCATCCACCTGGACTGTGAACTTCAAGAGTCAACTTTTCACCCCAGGTGAACGCTTACATAGTACTTTGCAAAGCAACACTGA
Organism: Perdix hodgsoniae; assembly: GCA_035772895.1. Taxonomy (NCBI): domain Eukaryota; kingdom Metazoa; phylum Chordata; class Aves; order Galliformes; family Phasianidae; genus Perdix; species Perdix hodgsoniae. The sequence goes on along the minus strand of JAPSGF010000045.1, from coordinate 3,156,955 downwards.
CTCAAGATATGGGAATACAAGCAACACAACCAAAATACAAGCAATACAACTAATCTAAGTATCAAAGTACATTGTTAGTTTTCTAAAGCCTTCTGAAAGCATCCCATTCATGGACTTAGTTGATTTCATTAAGTCCAAAATGCCCTCTTTCTAATGTTATTAATTACTGATAAATGCTTTGAGCACGAGTAAGGCTTCATCTACAAACTGCAATTTAACAGACTTCAGGATTATAGTCTTCACATTTTCCATGAAGGCAGGTGAACCTATTCTAGGTTTTCCAATGAATGTCTCAAAAAGCTTCATAGGCAGTTTGAAACTGCAAAGCAGGCTGACATGTGAACAGCCAATGCCAGGGAAAAAATGAAATATTTCAGCTCATCTTTTTATTTTCCTTTCACTTTCTCTCCACAGTGAGAAGGGTGTTATGAACTTCAGCAAGAGCAGAACCTGGGCAAGTTTTCCTTACAAGCCCAGACACATACATGGAAAAGAAACCGAAAGAAGAACAAAAGCCCAGCACTCAAAAGAAGAAACTGGAACACAAGAAACATGACAATGTAGTTAAAAGACTGCTAAAGAGGGCCTATACTCGACCTCTAGAGGTCTTTCCATTGAGATCAGGGTCCTAGATGGGTGCATGGTCAAGACTAAAGATATATCCAAGGATACAGGTTAGGATCATGAAGGCTATAAGTCAAAACATTCAGCCTATAAGTGAAATTACCAAAGCCTGTAACTTCAGCTCGACACATGCTAGAAACAAACATCCACAAACTAATGCCACAAAGGACATACAACCTTCATCCCTGAAGGCACCATTATGTAAATTAAATTGAATCTAGTCCACTTTGAGGTTTGCAATCAAATAGGTATTTTTAATATCAATAAAAATTGGAGCTTTCCCCCAGAGAATCCAAATCAAGCTGCTTTCACAGAACAAAAGCAGAATGCTGAAACATACATGCTTTTAAGATAACTCAAATGTAAAACTGTTAGCAAAAACAGCACATTCAGAACTACTCTGACATATAAACAGAGAAAAGATAGGAAGGGTAAGGAGATCTGACACTCATAATCTTAGGACAAAGAACAGGAAGTTGGGGCACTCACTGCACCCAGCCCCTGGATTACAGAATTGGGAACAAAAAAACCCCAACCCTTCAAACCAGCAGACAACACCACCACAAATGCGTGTGGTAGGAAACGGATGCAAGATGGTGTAAAGGGCTTGCCTAAGATAGACCTTAGGTCTCTCATATATTAAGTCTTTAATGTCAATCTACCACTACACAAAAGTACAAAAGAAATTAGTACACAATTAAAAATGAAGGAAACATCAGAGCGCTAATTAAGTTTGATTTTAGTAAGAAAATTAATGCCTCATAGATCAGCCTCATTGCTAATCTCACATGAATAATGGCTTTGGTAACCAAATTGTAACTGCAAAAGGTTGCATTTGACAGTCACACCTGGTAGTGTGAGACAATATTTCAAACAGTTTGGGAAGAAAAAAAAGCACTATTAAATTTACTGAATACCTTGGTTAGGGTTAAGTATTTTATGCAGGCATCAGCATCTTTAAGGAGTTCACCTTTTAAAAGGAGCAGGTTTTTTGTTGTAAATGGCACTGACACTACAACAAGAAAGTTCATTTCACAAAGATGATTCATTAAGAAATAAAATATTCATGGCTGACAGCTTGAAGGATCGCCATACAGTTTTATTCTAATGCACCTGTCCTCTTTGTCAAGTCCAATATGGGATGTCATGTCGCCAAAGTTTTATTTAGAAATTGTTTGTCAGAGTGAGCTTTCTAATGTGAATGAAAAATTCATTCCCTCATTAAGAAGATTTTCCATGAAATGTCTAGGATTTTCAATGAACACCAGGACATGAACCAATTACTGTTAAACACTTAAAGAGACAGTGTCCTAGCTCACCCAGCAAAACCCTTAATGCACAAGTATATGGAAAGAACTCAGTGTCTACCTGGAAAACGCAAATTAAATATCAGTTTTATTTTGGTTTATGCACTCCTTCCTTCTTTCCTCTTTTTCCTTCTTTTTACACTTTTTTTTTTGGGTGACAAACAGCAAACCATAAAGTTGGAAAGGTCTTAGTCAAATGCAAATATGGATGCTGAACATTTGCACATGGCTTGAAGGAGTAAAATATGGCATATTTTCATTAATACTCACATAAATCAGGCAAAGAACATACATGTAAAGCTAAGGACAAACATATATATTTGTGTTTATTTGCTGAAGTCCTCTTTGTTTCTTTTTTGGTCGGTTTCTGAAAGTTAACTTGTGCTACCTGAAAGAGCACCTGGAGAACCATAGCACAGGCTTATGGCAAAGAAAGATGCAATGCCAAATTCCTTTCAAGGATGTAATTTTTCTTTGGGTCTTCCATGGCTCCCAAAGTAAGTTGAAAACTTGACTGCTTCCATTTATGCAATGATCTATGCCCCGTGCACTTCATTTTTTTTCTTTAAAGGAATTTTACCCTGCAACACAGCGTGGAACTCTGCTTACATGGAAGAACTTTGTCTTACATCCACATCTTCAGTGCTTAGATCAAAACCTCTAATTTTCAGCCAAAGGAACAGCGATACTTTTTTTCCCAAATGCTTGCATATAGATTAATCCTGTTAATGGCAAGCAGGTCTCTTCACACAATTGTCCACCATACTGTTTCAGCCACCCAACTCCTCCACAGTAAAGACTTCTAAAAAAATTTTGGTATTTATGTGTATTAAGAGTTTGGTTTGAACCTGTATGTGTACCTACTTTTCCCTTCCATGAACCTCCAGGAATGTATGCGATACATTTTAGACAGTATAACCCCAAGACTTTGTACATAATCATAATTACATTAACTTGTAGTCATGAAGTTGTCATGAATTATGCTCTTCAAAATTTTAAAGTTTTGTTCTAGATTACAATAAGAGACCATTCAACTGATGAAGAATTTTCTGAGCAAATTTATATTAATTTATCCAATTGTTAAAGTCTCAAGAGCCAGAGCGTGTTCTTGGGCTAAGCTGAGAGGAATGCTTATCCTGAGCAAAAGTCATTCAAATATTCATAAGACTAGGTAATTTGGAAAAGAAAATACAGATGGCAGGATGCAATGCTGAGACATTTTTCTAAACTCCCTTTCAGTTATAAAAGGTAAGACATCTAAACAAGCAGGCAATACAACTGTTAATTTCCTCTTATAATTTTCAGCTGAAATTCAAATTCTATTTCTTGTGCTGAAGAAATGATGCAGTATGTCATCTATGGTCACAGAAACAAAGCCATTTAGTATCAGAAAATTTACCTTCTTTAACTGAAATTCTCTAAATGTTAACAGAAAAAAATCCTATGGAGACTGCGTATATATAACAGTTCCTATTATATAGTGCAAACCAAGATCCAATTTCTTTAACAGTAGTATCCAAGCCTAAGCACACCGAAGGCAAACGTTAGCATCTTTCTGCCATGCTGTGGCACTGATATGAACCAATCACCTTTATTTACCCTAGAACTTTCTGTCTGTTGTCAGCTTCAGAGGTGAATAATTAAAAGCAAAAGCCAGAGGAGATCATTAATAGTTTCACCATCTGCATAGGTCATCCAGCAGTGTGTCATAATTATATAAACGTAAATGCAATTCATTATTGTTATAAGAGTGAAGAAAAGCAGCTAATATTCTTAGCTTCAGATTTTCTCCGGAAAAAATTCCTTTCTCATCATTTTCTTTACAAGGCAGAGCTTAGAAACTGCAACTATTTCAGTCCCTGCAATCTGATAGTACTTCTTGAAGTAAGAATAGAACATGCCTTCCAGCTACCATTCTTTTTTAAACACTGATTGTACTATAAGGTACAATAAATTATTGCAGTACCCTTTCACCCCCATAGACCGAAGTTCAAATATAACTGATGTGAGAAACAAAATGAGTTTGTTATTTTAAACTTAATCACATCAGACACCTAAATTCCCACAAGCAACCCAACAGAGCTGCTCCGCCTTGGGCTGCCTTCTTCCCCTGTTCACACCCAGGGCTCCCCAGGAGCCCAACCACAAATCACGACTAACGACTCCCTGCCTCAATTTAGCACATGCATCAGACATGCAATCCTGTCTGTGCAAACAGCCCCTAGAAGTATGAATAGATGGGACTGCTGCTCAGGAAGGGCTACAGCACGGACAAGCTGACGTGCAATAAAATCTGCAGTGAACAGATCAACCGCTACTTGCTTGTTAATACAACATTTTGAAAATGTAATAGGATTTTAAAGGGCAAACTTGGAAGTTCTGGGGGCTCGTAGAACTAGAAAACACAGAAAATCAATTAAACCAACATGAGATGCTTAAATATATCAGATTGTAAACTCGTATTTTATGCCTCCACTTTAAGTGCACTTAGATCTCCTGGAGGAATTCAGAAAGTGTTATCTTATTTTGTGCCCAAAACCAGAAAAAGAGCTCCACTGGGCTTCCCAGGCTGTTAAAATTAAAATCACTGTTTGAGCACAGCATAATACATGAGATGTTTAAGGCATTTTCCCCTAGAATTTTGGTTTATCTTCTTCAGTTAATTTTCTGAGATAAAATCCAGTTATAAATAACCTGGAGGCAATCTCAGTCTGCTACTTGTGGGATGGCAAATCTTTAATAGCCAGAAATTCTGCCTCTTAGAGATCTCTTGAGGGAATAATAGTACTTTGAAAATTATCCAAAGGAAAATAAGCAAAGAAGCATTATAAAAATTATAAAAACCTTAATTATGCAGGAAGTTATACTATATTCATAAGCTAATGAACTATCACCCATAGGCTTTTTCCTTTTCAAATACAAACAAAAATATTAATTGACCATAATCAATACAAACTGATGATTTTCATCAAAATGATAGAAGACTTAAGAGTCTTAGAAAGCATACTAAAAAAAGCAGCAAGATAAAACCCAATGGATGCATACCATGATGAAAAAGAAAAAGAGAACCTAAAAATTAAACCAGAACTGAAGCAATGCTGCCCACAACTTTTCCATTCTCTAGAATCAAGGAAGGAGTGATATCTTGACAGCATGTAAAACAACTAAAAGATGAAATTAATACTTTCTCTAAACCAAAAACTACAATAACAATATCCTGGCTGTCATCCATTGACTGTGTATATAATTACCGCAGTGCCTACTACTAGAAAAGTAGGAGGCAATTGAAAACAAAAATTGAGTCTGTCAGACTCGATACAGCAAGATTTATTCTTGTCAAAGATCTGTAGGCCACAAATAATAATTTAAGTTCAAGCAGTTAAAAGTTTGTTGAACGTAAGAGCCTGAGCCTCTTTTTAATATTTTATTTTTTTTCCAAAATGTCTAAAACCGCTGTAGAAATCTGCAAGTCAATCACCTCCTCACCATTAGCAAGGAAAACAGTTGAAAGCCATTCTGACAGGCAAGGTAGAAAGGAACACATATTTGTAACATAATGGAAAATAAGTGGTAGAGATTGAGAAAGGAAAAATCCCCCTAACCATTCTCCTTGACTTTTCTAAGGTTACTGAGAGGGCTGATGATTGTAGCACACGTGGCATAATTTATTTGGATTTTCAGAGTGCCAGCAATAAAATTTAACGTGTGAAAGGTAAGAGCTATGAGAACGAACAGAAGACCTAAATTTAAGTATCAGAAACAAAGAAAGGGGAAAAAAGCATATTTTGGTATGGGGGAATAAATGACACCAGCAAACAGCAAATACTATCCTGTGCCAACGATGACAATTTGTCTTGATACTTTTAACTCAATACAAATAAGTAGGCAAGTGAAAAACAAAGAATTCTGAATTAGAGGCAATCAGAGCAAGCACTTTCTCATTGAGAGAATAGTGAAAGTCTAGGAAGACCGGAAAAGCAAAATTGTTGTCATTGTACTGAAGAAAAAATACAATTTACGGGGTATCTCCCATTGTTAAAATGCTACAAAGATGATGATAATCTTGGTTTTCTTCACTTGTGTTTCTCAATGGAGAATGACAGAGGAGCATGTTTTTCCAAATGCAAAGTCACTTTCACACAATTATAATAAAAAAAGTAATGAAACAATACCAAACTTTTGATGTATAGTTTTGGAGATACCTTAAAAATTCCACCGAAGACATATATGACAGGGTGAGTTTCTAATCCCCCTAAATGCTGAGATTTGCAAAACCCAGAAATGCATTTACTATCCAGTTAAATTAAGCCCCAATTTATTAATGCAATTCAATGCTGTGGGTCTCATAGAACTGTAAAAGTCCTGGCTTAAATTTCTTTCTCCCCCAGGTTTCTAAATTTCAGTGCAAGCTAACGGCAGATTTTTTTTTTTCTCTATACAATACACTGTAGCAAGCCTTTAAGCAATAGTTCAGACAACCTCCCAAACATTCATTAGACAGCACACACACAAAACTCAGATGTACATTTCCACAATGTTTTTCAATTATTCATAATTGTCAACATTATCTAAAATTGGTACCATGAAATCCACTGCCAGCAATGCATGCATTTGTAGACATGCACACCAGAGATGCCTTTTTATTATGTCAATCCTTCCAAGATCACAAAGTAGACATTATGAGTTCTCCCTTGGACAATGAAACAAACATCCACTTATTCAGGGAAAAATATATGTAATTCTGAATCACCGAAATCAACCCAGTTTTGAACAATTCACTCAACAGGAGAAGTTCATGCAAACAAAGGGAAGGTGCTATGGAGGTAAGTAATCTGGGCCACCTATCTCTCAATTCTCCTCTACCTTCTTAACAATTTCAGATGATAAAAAAAAAAAAATCAGACATCCCATTTGTATATATATTTTAACTTCAAAGCAGGTATGAAAGAACGCATTTTGCTAAATGTCAAACTCACAGTATTGTGTATTAAAAATGCAACTACAAGAACATTTTTTGAGGTTTCACTTCCATTCATCACATTACCACTAGTGGGGATCGCTGGATTCCACTTTAAGTAGTTTGTAGCTGCACAACACACTCTACAATTGCCCTTCCATTTTCCATCTCTCTCTTAACTGGATCAAAACAGGGGGAGCTACTCACGCAAACAAGGATGAAGGCTGAGCATGAAGACATGCAGAAAGATCTTATGATGCTCAGCAAGCAGGCAATAAAATGGCAGATGAAATTAAACGTAGATGAATGTCAAATGACACACGTGGGAAAAATAACTGCAACTTAACACGCCTTCACTGAACTTACTGTTACAATAGAAAAACAAGATGCTGTGGTTATAACAGTGCTATGAAAACATTAGATCAATACTCAAATGCAATTAAAAATAAAGAGGAAGCTCAAATTTTTGAGGAAAAGAATAAAAAAGAGAATAACTGTACCTCTGTATAAATTAATAACCAGTCTGAGTCTCAAAAACTGAAGTTCTGGTACTTGACAAAGTTATCACAGGATTGGAAGACCACAACAAACAGCAGAAACAAGATGATTATTACTATAGAGCAACATTTACACACAATTTCAGATTTTCTTTCTCACAGAAAGTGAAAACATACTCATCCATATCAAAATATTGTAGGTTTGCAAGGGAAAGCTTCACCAAGGAGGGATCTCCAGAAAGAAAACCCTCCTGAGGGCCAGTCAGCCCTTAAATGAGGTCTAAGAGAGGGGCAGCCAGGCTGCAGCCCTTCTGGTCACACAGCTGAATTGCCTTCACCTGTGCTTCCAGGGCTGCTTGGGTCCTTTCCCCAGGTGCTCAATCAGTGGGTCAGGCCGTGACTGAACAGTTCCCGTACATTTGTCTAAGTCTACTAAACTGGTTGGAAATTTGGTCTGACCTCGCATGGGCATCTTCTAGGAAGAATATCCACACATGAAACACATAATTAAAAGAGAAACTGAGCTGTTGGACTGAAAGTTGAGTGGAGGACCACTGTGTGCTGAATATCCCTGAAGAGGGATGCAAACCAGTATTTCTCCCTGGAAAATTTACATATATTTGTCAGTGACTGCCTATATACTAGCAACAACACATACCAAAAAGCCTGGTCAGCCTTCACAATATTCTCCCCTTTTTCTTCGCTATGGTCTGGGTTAGCAAAGGTTGATTTTAAAAATAAATGCTCATAGGAATTGCACCCAGCTGCCTTCCCACACACCTGCAGCAGTGAGCACAAGCTTACCCCATGAAGTAGCAATTCCACAGGTGAATGCTGATGCTAAATCTTTAGTGCATATCCCAAAGCATTATCTGCTGCAACCCTTGATCGTACCATACCCATAATGATGGTTTTAGGCCCCTGGGGCACAAATCCTGCCCTTTATTCCTTTATTGGAAGAAATGTAGTTTTATTGCTTTAACTACAAATGAATCAAATGCAACAGTTTACTACAGTAATAATCATCCTGAGCAAGAAATGGAGATTGCAGGTTGATGGCAAAATTAACCTGGAAGATCGCTCATTACAGGGCTTTATTTCTCATTTTGTGTATGGTGCGGAGTTCTAGCAAGAAGAAAACCCATTCATATTGTTTTGTTTTCTTTTCTTTTCTTTCTTTTTGCAAATGGGGGTTCAGCTGCTACAGATACATAGACACTATTTCCCCTTCTCCCCTCAAAATAAAATGTTCCAAGAGGGATCTCACTTTAAGAACCCCCATCCTGCCAGAGAGGAGTTGGACCTCTACTGCATGGACCAACATAAAAATTCATCCCTTTGGGGATTTTTTCTTTTTTTTTTTTAATTCATCTTTCTATTCTCCTTAGTGAAAATCACCTTAGAATGGATATAGCCCAGTCTTCTCTTTTTCAATTCCTCATCATTCTTTAAAAAAATATATATATATATTTCAGGAAAAAAAAAAAAAAAAAAAAGAAAGAAAGAGGAAAAGAAAAGGCCTCTTCCCTTCTTGAAAAGATTTTAAAGCTGTGTTTGAACTGACTTTCAAAAGATAGAGGCTTTAGTTATCCTCTGATACCAGATCTGGTTGAACTGTATTCAGCACCATTCAGCACCATCTTTTTCGAAGACTGTGTCTTGGTTTACTGCCAATGTCCTTGATCAGAGCACAGAGGCATTTACTTAGGAAAATAACATTAAATGGCAGCCCATGGCAACAATAACAGCTCTATCGCCAGAACACACTCACAGAGGATGCATGGGTGGTTCGATGGCCCTGAACACTTAAGTACATTTTTTTCCTTTCAATTCCCTCTGGTACATTAATTTTTATTGATAGCTTATAGCTATGGCAAGTGGTCTTGGTTTTACTAACTTGCAAGACTGAAGAATATCACTGGTGTGGAAAAAAAACCCCAACAACAAGCTGCCTGGCCACCAGACTGTATATTTATATTTTTGAACCACACAGCTTTATTTAATTAGAGCAGTAATTGATCTTGCTCCTCTCACTTTAACTGCTCACTCATTAATTTATTTTAAAAATGAAAAATCTATCACTTCTCTCATCTCACCAGTGTTAGTGTTTGGGTACAAAGTGTAATGGATGTGGGCAGTGCACAGGCTCTCCTGCTCTTTCACAAGCCGTTAGTGGGCCAATTGACTCCTAAGGAAATTCCTGCAAATGCCTGATGTCACATGGAACTGTCAACCTCAACAAGTTGCAAGGGGAAAGAAAACTGTTACCACTTTTATAATGAAGAAATTGAATAGAGCTTAATGCTGCTTCTTTTATCCTGCTTGCATCTGTATCTGTATTACAAAGATTCAACTCGATCCGCGTTTTAACTTAAAAAAGCAGGAAAAAAAACAACTCATGAGAGCATTTTTCATTAAATAACGGACTTATGACAAAATGATTAGGAAAAAGGCAGCATCATGCTCACTGACCAGGTCTGTAATAAAGCACCTTCAGAGCCCATGCTGGAAGTTATCCCTGAATTCTGGTACAAATAGATCGTGCTTTGTTTGCTTGTTTTTCCCCACTCCAATCTTAGGAGATGTTATGTTAATTCAGACTGAATGCAATTTCTTTTATTTCTAAGTATGTGGCATAAGAACAACCTTGCATTGTTACAGCAACACAGCTGTGTGTTGGTGGCGAGAAGTTTGGAACGCACAGAAATTGCTGAGTCGAACCTTTCAAAGTAACACACACATTACTAATGATAATGATACCTGAAAAAAAAGGTATTTAAAAATCAACGTGTGATAAATCTTGCATTACAAAACTGGGAGCTCTTATAAAAGGACCATTGTGCTCTTCCACTATACACTAGATTACTCTCCCTAAAATATACGGCTCATATTTCACTGGTCACAGAAACATCACCATATCCTATAATTAATTCTGCACAGGTATGAAAGAAAAGGGATACAGAACTGAACTCCCCTCTGCACATTCTTGGGATTCAGTCTTCACCAACACTTTTTATTGTTTATCTGTGAGGCACACAGAGTTTAAGGAGTGAAACAGGCTGCCAGTACTCATCCCTGGCAGGACACTGATGGAGACTGCGCCTGGTTCCCACACCTAACCAACCTAGGTACCTCGTGGTCCTGCTTCAGTCCAGCCCTGAACACCTACAGGAACAAATGCCACCAATCAGGATCATACCTGAAAGATGGAAAAGGAAACCAATATTGGAAACGAGGCACAGCTTCACTGCTAAACAACAGGAGTTTTTAAGTGATTTCACCAAGAACTGGATCAGATTGCTAATGATTGGGCTAATAAGAAGTATTTCACAGGCATCTTCTTCCCCAGTGAAACAATGATTACGTAGTGTGACACAGGAATTACCTCAGCTACTCTCCATTTCATAGCATGTATGGGATGCAGCACTCGTAAGGAACCTCATGTTTGGGGCATGCTGCATGGCAAAGGATCACATTAGGCACAGCTGAAGGAGATTGCTCAGGTAAGTGCTTTTTAGAGAAGGAGAGAGATAAGCTCTTCTAATCTAATAATGCATCTAATTTTCATCTGTACACGATCATTTTTGTTTTGACTTTTTTTGACATTTGAATACTCTGAAACAAGGTAATGAAACCAGACTAATCAGCATTCTCAGAGATTAATCTATCACAGGGAGCTCTTTGGGAAAATGATTGAGGCACATGGGCTTTCTAGTTCTGATTAGGAATATGCCATCAAATATTATGTTTACATAAAGAAACTTAAACATTATCAACAGCATTTAGCACTGTAGAATTGGTACTAATGATAAAAATGAAGTACCAGTGAATCACATTTTAGAATTTTAATATTCAAAACAACAACAACAAATCTTTTCCCTTTTAGCTACAAGAGCTATGACTTCCTGCTGAAAATCCCTAAGGTATTTTCCCCTTTTCTGGAAGGCATATTTCCTTCTAATTAATTAGGGTGAGAGACTGAGGCAAAGGGAAAGGATCAAGCAGAACTGACTGCTTTCTGCAGCTCTTTCTGCTCTTTATGAGCTGCAGAGAGAAATTCCCCTTGTAAGCTATTTTAGTGCCTCTTACGAACTAAGGTCTCGGTGCTTCGTTCAGTGGAGCATCTCAAGTGTGTCACCAGAAGTAGTGACTAAACAGACATTAGTTCTACAATGGTCAAACCTACTAATTTCAAAGTAACAGAAAAAAGCTCAGAATGACTGTCCAGAGAACAGGCACAGGACTGCATCATCTACTGTCTAGACTGGAGCAAAATATTCATTAGGATTCCTTTTAATATGCCTCCTAAATTGCTGTTTGTTTTTCGGTGTTTTCCTTCAAGGCTTCCCAGTAGCTGAAATTCAGATCCAGCCTACCAGCCCTGACAATGGTCTGAATGTGAGTTTTCCTGTTCATCTGTAAGGAGAAATACATTTCAAGTGAACTGAAAAACATCTTTTATAACAGTAAGAGATAAAGAGGGAAGAGAGTGATTGTTCTACGATCCCATAAAAGGACCTTGGCAAACAATTCTGCTATGCTTATATTGAATAAAAGATGGAACATATTTTTTCATCTGTTTCCTGAGCTTCTGACTGCTATAGGTTGAGGGAACGGTTACCATAAGCATCACTTAGGAAGAGGAAATGTTATTGTCTGCCAGATTCACAAATTGAAATTGATCTTCATTCTACTGATCCCAGTTTTGCCAAAGTTTCTGTGAAGCAGACACAACAAAATACAGTAGGCTTTGGGGTTACTTCTGATTAAACTCGTATCATTTGTCTTGAAACAAAAGTTTCTTTTTCTTTTTTTCTTTTTTTTTATCTGACTGCAACATATAATTTTAGTCAGCTACCACTAAATTAGACACCCACTCAGATTTATTATGATAAGAACATTCAGTAAGCTAATTTCAAGATGATGACTCCTATAAATTCTTATAATTTATTATTTAGTACTTTGGTTTTTAATCATTAAGTACGTGAAGACTTTGTAGGTCAAACCTGTATTAATGAAGACAGTAATCTATTTTTCAAACTCTCTGCTCCTCACCCACCTTTCAAATTGTAAATTAACAGAAATATCTTTAAACATATGTAGAAGAACAAAGGGAAAAATTGGGAGTATTTGCAGCACCACTTAGCTAACCATTTTCTGAGACTGTGTCTATTAAACCCATTTCCTCACAATTTTTGCAGCTCTTATTAAAGGGAATGCTGAATTCAAACAAAACAAAAGATATTCCTTAAATGAGCAATTTTAATAATCAGAACAGCAAAAAATGAATTGGGATTATGCAAACATAAGCATTAAAGTTTTCATTAGGTTGTTACATTAGCAGAAATGGGGTAATTTAGAAGAACTTTCTCTTGCAGGCCACGGTTTTCTGAAACTCAAATATTAACCATATGAATTTTTTAAGAGGGAAGTAAAGATATCTGAGCAGATCTCCTTCAGTGGAGACCGTTGCTGCGGTGCAGGCTGCCAGTGGCTCTTCTACATGGGCAGGACAGGAGGAGCTCTGCTCCATATCAGCCTCTGACAATTTGGAACTCCCATTTTGATCCTATATAGACCTCAGCACCAACTGACCTGTTACTGATTACACCGCACCTATTTTTAAGTCTAATGTTTCACTGTCCTCCTTTATGTGGTGCTTTTAATCCCCATGGGACATTTAATCCTTACTACAACACATTCTTTTTAGGAATGCATTAGGACTGAAAACCAGAATATATCACACACGGTACAGCATACTAAGCTATTCAAGAATGCTGTAAATCAGTTTAAATGTGTTTTTAAGAAGAACTCATAACTATTGCAGATCTTCTCACATGCTTACATTTATCTTTCATCTGCTGTTGAAAACTTAGTGACTCATTCATTACTGGGAATAATTGTGTTGCTTCTTTGCTCAATTAATAAAGCTTTGTGTCATGTGTACCTAGTAAATGAAATTCACAGAAGGAAACAAAGCACTGCAAACAAAATGCATTTGCTAGAGCTGAACCAGGTTCCCAGTGGTTCACTGCTCTTTCCTTGTAACCTTCCAATTCTATAAGAAATATTCCAGCAAAATATTTAATACCACGTATGAAAGAACAACATTGCAAAAGTTGTTATTCAGCTTGCTGATGGATTCTTCAATTGTCAAAAATATATTTGGCTCTGGTACTGATTGTGTAGAGTCACACTCAAGGACATGCTGAACCAGGCTCTGAGCAACCTGATGGAGCTGTAGGTGTCCCTGTTTGCTATGGGGGAGTTGGACTAGATGATCTTTGTGGGTCCCCTCCAACTCAACCAATTCTACGATTCCATGTGGAAAAGTCTCATATTTACAGCAAGTGATCTTCCAGAGGCCAGAAAAAAGAACTAGGAGAAACAAAGCTGGTTCAAGGACTGCATTTTTAATTCACTAACAATTTCATGTTCGAGAAGGCATCAGGAAAACATGTCAGAAAGCACATGTTAGTATAGATCTGTCCTTGAACATGTGCACCCTAGTTCTCTGTTGGGTTTATAGGTGTAAGCACAATGCACTGCTAGCAAGGGCAGAGGTTTCTGAACCAGAGCAGGTCCAGCACCTGGCTCAGCAGGAACGTGCACCGGAGCACTCATCCACACAGACAGCCCAGAGGAAACCTGAGTTAACTCACTGCCTTCCCAGAGAGCACATTCAGAAATTATCATAGATACAAAAGCTTCAGAAAGCTCCAAACATTCCTTAAAACATCCCCAGATCTCACTGAAGTGAACAGAAGTCAAGCAGCATAAACAAACATATTTGAAATGTTATCAATTTTTGCAGAGGAATGGTGCTATGCATGAGTGAGGTCGCTCTCATTTCCAGGCCTTTGACACCCAGCACTGATCTGTGAAGTGCTAGATTTACTCTGTGGGATGGGAATACAGACGGGACGTACTTCATCCACATAATGCACTTCTTCCAGGAGCTTCAATTCCTGCCCAAATGTGCTAATCCTTCCTGAGAGTATGTACCATGTGCACATGAGCTTCTCCCTATATGACCATGTAAGATTAAAATGCAATTACAAGGTGCTAAAAAAAAAAAAAAAAAAAATCTAATTTGGACACTAATACTTTACAGTAAGAAGGTTCCCACCTTCCTATGAGGGCTGCCCTGAAAGTAATACCTCGTTTTATTCTGTTGGCCCACAATATCAGAGGCAGATGTTGGTGGTATGGCAGTAAAAGATGAACCTTCCCACCAAGACTCCATTCCATTTTGTTGCCGTGTGACAGATGGCAGCAGAGGGACAGTCTGACAAAATGGCGTCTGACATGGAATAGCGTATGAAACAAAGGGGTGTCAATGAATTCCTTCATGCGGAAAAAATGGTGCCCGCTGACATTCACTGACACTTGCTGAATGTTTACGGAGACCAAACAGGTGAGGTGGTGGGTGTTTTGCTTCAGCAGTGGAGACAGCAGCATGAAAGACAAGCAATGCTGAGATCCTTCCAGAGAGCGAGCAAGATACCTCCTCTCAAAGGCCATTTTGTTCTTGGCTCCTGCTGCTGGAACAATACGCGTCCTGGGACTTACAATGATGTTCTAACACTCCCAGACCCAAGTTTTGACATAACTTCTTTTGTTTTCACAGAGAACAAAACTGCTTGCAGCATGGATGATTTTGGCCCACAGACCCTTGCCTGCTGCAGTCTAGACCAACATCAACAAATCTTTTTACAAAGGTCAGTGCACAGCTGTGAAATGATAACTTTCAGGCACTACAGACTTGGGTCATATTTGACCTAATGATCTAGAAGCGAAAGTCTCCTTAATCCCATTACTAACACTCTGACTCATCCAGTTCCTGACTGTAAAAATGTCTGCTAAATTCCTTAGAAAGTTATGTTTTAATCTGAGAATATTAATTACATTTACAATTATTACTCCCCCATGATTTATAACCTTGCAGAAACTATTGCATTTCCATATGTGGTTTTGCCATTTTCACTTCTATATACCTATCATTTTCCATTGTTTATTTTCCTTGATTGATGGTAGGGCTTTGGAGGTTTCCCATTATGAGCTTTATAATTATCACTGGTAATAGAGAAGCTCTTCCTATTATATTCAGTGAGACTGCCCAAATTATTCATTGTAGACCATTGGTACAGGACTACAAGAAAATAAGAATTTATTTCCAGTCTTGGGCATATGCTAGATAAGAGGATGTATTTATTTCTCCATGTTTCAAAAGGATTAAGGTTTGAAAAAATAAATATCACTTAGCTTGTCAGCATGCAGAACATTATGGTGCTGAGTTTAAAGTCCCTTCTCCTGGGCTAAGTACGACAAATCTAAAAACGGGAGGGAGGAAATCTCAACTCCATCCTTACTCAGCTAAATAAATGAATACTATATATTTTAGCTGTTAAGCAGGTTTACAGACTGCACAAAACTGTATCTTTGCTTTAACAGTATAACGTGCTTATTTAGAGAAATGCTATGAAATTCCAGAAGTCCTTGACCCTTGGCTATTCCAAGAGCTCACTGAATACATCATCCGGGTTTTGCTTAATTACACATAATTAGGAAATGTAATTATGCTTTCAGTGTTACTTTGCCATTAGGAGTATAGTGGACAGCAATAGCATTGATAGGATACAGTTCTTAGAGGAAAAAAAAATACAGTGAACCTACATAAACAGTCAGAACACAAAGACTCATAAATTCTAACATTAAATAAACCTGAGAATACTTTTTTTTCGGGTCCATTCATAACATCACTTAATGATACTCTGCTTTACAATCTGAGTGTCACTAAATCAATTTTTTTTTCACAACAATTTTGATATGCTTATTTTCTAACTTATTTATGACTTTTTATTATTATTTTATATACTAAACTTCATCCGAGCCACCAATTAATAAATTACTCCAATTATGTCATCTCTCAAAATTAAAACATTTTATTTGGGTGTTCTTTCCCATGCCAGCACAATGATTAGGAATGCTGTCTGAAATAAGCTCATTCCCAAAGCAAAATTTACATGGCTTGGTAACGTGGGAAGGCAGCTATTTCACGCCTTGATGATTGCCCACCAAAGAAAACAGAAAGTAGATGAATGCAAGTTGACAATACAGATATAGAGGAAACAGATCTGATCTTCTAGTACATCACATTTCTGCTTCTTTTGTTTATCATGCTTTAACTGCCTATTATAGCAACTAGCTATAATAAAATAATACACTCCATTAAATATATTCGTTACTTGTAATGTTTGCTCAGTGCTGAGAAATATTTCACGGAGCCATGCTGTAGTAAGACAGCACTTAGTCTTTCATAGGGCTTTGTCCTCCAAAACTTCATGGTAAAGACAACTGCGAGGTCAGCTGTATTCAGTCCTGAGGCAGAATATGCTCGCTGCTTTTTGTACAGGCCTTGGGAGGATTGGGTGTTTAAAGCAAGCTCCCCCTCCTGCTGTGACATCCCTACTCCTCACCCCCTCTGGGAGGGCAGGCTGAGCTCACCAAGTACCAGCAGGTTTAACAGGGAAGCAGAGGATAGTGCCAGCTCTGTGGGGCACCCACAGCACTCAGGTGCATCCCCTGGTAGGCAGGAGGTGAGGCTTCCAGCCGTGGCAGCAACACCTTGCAAACATCTTTGTTTTAAACTTGAGAGAATCTGAAATTAGCAACAATTTTATAGCACTATTCCAATTGCTACTAATAGTCCGTTTCTATGTGAAATAATGTCTTTGGTATAATGGATGGAGCATTCTTTTTTGAGAATCAAACTCTCCCCAAACACTACACATAAACTGCTGGATTATGGGCTGGTTTCTGCTATTTGTATTATATTAAATGATGGCTGCACTGTAAATATTGTGGGGCGGTTTCAGCTGGATTAGACGCGTGCTTATCCTTTCCTTCACCTGTTTAGCTCTGCTGCTGTGTGCTGTGCTCCAGAAGTGAGTGCAACAACCAAGGAGGCACGTGAAATAGCATGCTCTGTATGGGGCACAGAGCAGTGCATCAAGCTGGCAGAGCCCTTCTGAAACCCACAGGAAGAAAGCATTCTACGTTTATAACACAGATGTAATATACACTAGAAGTAATCTATGCTATCTTTATCTGCATTCTATATATCTCACTATCTAATATAAAGCTACTTACATGTTATCAGATATAATTACTGCATATATTCAGTATTTGGAAAAGAGTGTAGCAAAAGATCTAGAATTAAGATAAAATGTAAGGGAATGCAAGCAATTCATTACTTTAATTGCTTCAAGAAACTATGATGATGTTATTCTGATATTAAAACAAGTTCCTTAATTAATTGAGAAGACATACTGACATGGATCCTTAAATCCATTTTCAGTAACAGAACATTCTAACAAACATGTTTTTGGAAAACAAAGTGTACATACTATAATTAATTGTAATAGATGCATTTACAAACTGTCCTTTGATGTCCTTAATGAAAATAATTCTCATGGCACTATTTTGCCATGACCCTTTATTATTATGAAGATGACAGACAGCAACAGCACATGTTAAATAAGAAAATAAATCTGCCCTGCTGACGTTGAACACAGTTCAGTTGACAAAGTAATGTTGAATGCAAAAGCAGGAGCAGCTTCCCAGCCCAGAGGAAAGCAGGGAGGAGCTGGGGAGTATTTACAGCTACACAGATGAACTTATCACTGGTCTATCTGCTGAATTTTCCTATCAAGACATGCACGTTTTGAAACATGCTCCAATAATAAGAATAAAGAAATACATTTATAAGCAATTGCAAATGTTTCTTGAAATCTCAGGCTAAGGTCATATGAATCCTATTAGCTGATCACCGAGGAGAAAACGAATCACATGAAGAAACATTTGTACACTGGGTATTTCATTTGCCACTATGATTTCATCTAGTGAGCTAATGAATCAGGGAAACTCTTCAGCATGTCTCCTTCATACTGCTACACGTGTTTTTGTATTGGGTCCTCTGTTTTTCTTCTAAGAAGTTCCCGTAAATAATAGAAGTGAAGAGACTTTTGGCTCACGAAAGGATTGCTCTGAGCACAAATTGTTGTCTGCTGCTCGCTCAGGAGCTCCAGCAAAACCTCACTGCTGGGCTTCTGAAATAAGAGGAAAAAAACCTTGCTGCACCAAAAAAGGGAGCAGGCTTTGAGCTGTGTCAGAGACCTCTGAACAAGCTTTATAAATGACATCCATATTTGTCCATTTTTGACTTAAATTGCTTTTGGTTCAACTGCATGCAGCACTGAATTGCCTTGATGCAATGTCATACGGAATGACAGAAAACACAGAAAAAAGCAAGTTGCTGGCTGGGATTAGGAAATAAAGGAGTCACTGCCCTCGTTCCCTTCAGTAAATGTTGGAGGAAATGAAAATGAAACTTCTGTTAAGAGGTAATCTCTTCGAAGCTCGATAAGCGCAGGTGAAATTTTATAAGTCTCAAGTTTTCATGTTATATTTAGCAGGTACAATGAAACAATTTACATACAGCCCAACATTGCCTGCGTTGCCTTACTCATTTATTTATTTATTTATTTATTTTCTCCCATGATTTCTTGGGTTTTCACTGTACAACACGAGCTTTAAATTCGATTTTATCCCTGAGGAGGGATCTCCCTCACCCCCCTCACATCATAGGGGCAAGTGAGACATCCCAGCATTTGGGAGGGATGTTTTCATTCACCCCTGTCCTCTTCATATCAAGGAGATGAAGCATTTATTTAAGCTTTTATACACTTAAGTGCTACTTTAGTGCTTAAATGAAGAACAAGGCATCAAACCTTGAGTTCCTAGCTTCGAAACTGAGCTTTTTCCTACTCTCTTGCCGTTCCTCATCCTAGGTTTTGACAATCATCCACCCAGAACTCAGGTTTTCCACATATGTTTTGATGACATCAGATGGCAATGTCTCTTGTGAATCTGACTCTGAGAGATCCATTAGGAGCACCTGCAATTTGGATGTTTGCATGGATTTAGCAGCAGCACTTCACATCTTTCATGTTTCATGCAGATAAAAATAACTCAATTTTAATTTTAATTTAATTTTTAATTTTGCACTTTAAAAATCCTTTTGGAATAACACTGGAGTACATCACCTAGAATACATATTAAAGACAGCTAATAATTCAGAAGAAATTTATTCTATGCCTTCTTTTACAGGCAACTTCAAATAACCTATGAACTGATGTCGTTCCCACACAGCTATCATTCACTTAGATAAAATCAAGTTGGGATAATCTGACAAACTTGTATTTTTCCAATCAGCTTAAGAACTCATAGCAGTTTCACTGTGAGCAGCATATCTGACAGTTTTCACTTGTTCTGCAAAGTTTGCTTTCTGTTTCCTTCAGAGCAGACAAAAGGTTAACTAGAGAACAAGGGGGCTAATTTTGCAATAAAGATCTACATTCAGTGCCTCTAAGAGGATGACTAGGAGTTGCATAAACAATTTTTCTAATAAAAGCATATTAAAAAGGATTATTATAATAACAAGAAGCTTGATGAAGAGTTAGACCACTTGTGACAACTTGCCTGGACAGAAATGAGAATGAAATGTTCTTTTTCATAGCTTTTACATCACTACGCTAATGTTAAAATAGCCTGAGTTGAGCTTCTGCATTTACTTTAATCAAGATAGATACCTGTAAGAAATTCAAGAAAAACAAACAAACAAAAAGAAAACAACCAAAAGCACAGTGCAATGTACTGTACTGTATGTATTACACACAATACAGGATAATTTATTTCAGAGCTTAATAAGTATCTTCAATAGAATGTCTGATTTGCAGCAGTCAGTAAATATCCTTAGCCCCATGTTTAAAACGGCAACGTTTTCAACACCTAATAAGAGTTTTATCAAAGAAAAGTATATTAAATTTCTGTACTAAATGAATGTCTCACAGAGGCAACCAGTTCAGATTGGATCACATGCATTTTGTTAGACAGTCACGGCTTTGTACATCTGCATATGCAACAGTGGGATTAACCTAACGCTGTGAATGGAAATCAAATGAACCCATCGCTTTGTTTTGGTGGATATGCACATCTCTCATGCTGAGATTCTATTCACAAGAAAGTAAGTAGTGTTTTGTAGAGAAGAAGCCCAGTCTTACTCAGCAGATGAGCCAGCTGAAGTGGCAGGCATGCCACATGCAGGAAAAGCAGGCAGTGATGGGGAAACCACATGGCCCCAGTAATGCCCAGGACATAAGTGAAAATTAAGGACTACTGTAGTTTATGAAGTCTCAACCCAAGCAAAAAGCAAAGGGATTTTGCATATCTTTAACTGTGCGCTCATTTTTCCAGTAGGAAACATATGGTTGCATTCAAACTCATGACATTTTTGTCCTAGCTATGTCACAGATCTCAGGAGTAGCTTTGCATAAGTCATTTGGCCTTTGTTCAGTATGAAGGCTGTAGAAAAAGCCAGCTTACTGCATTTATTTTTCTCTTTTTGCAGCAGGGAAATACAATACTTCGACTTGCATAATAATGTATGTATCAAGCAGATGTGAAAAAGACAAGATCACAACCTTTACATCCAAATCTTGTTCTACTAATACTACTAACATCCCATCTAACACACTTGCTTCAGTACAGTGATACATTTGTTTGCAATGATTGTTACATTGCTTTTGATTAATAATTAAAGAAAGATGCCTAACCCAGGAGGAAATCTTAGGGAATGACAGAAACATCCATTTGTGATGGCACGGAGGTAAAGTAGTACAGCAGTCCCAAGAGATCAGCCACAGCTCAGATGTTACCTCCAATACATGCTGATGCCATCCTGCACTGTCAAATAAAACTGAACAGCACAATAGAGATATGTGACCAAAACTGTCAGCACCGATAGGTATTGCAGAAATTGTATTAGGAAAATGGATGTACTAAGATTCAATTTTTGGATTGTACAAAGGTTTAATTTGGCGACCTTGTAGGTCTCCCAGTAGAAGAAGAGAGAGATCCCACAGAATTTAAAGAAGAAGAAAAGAATAATTCATTTTCTGGCGATGCATATTTATCCTTTTATTTGCAAACCAGCTGACTGCACAGCATGATGCCTCTTTGTTTTAGTCTATCTTCTTTCAAATAATGACCAGGATTCTGCTTGTATTTAGATTCTGCTATGTTTGTGTGGGGTGGAAGAAGGGGAAATTTTCATTTACAATTTCTTGATACTGATATATTTCTGCTATGTCATATGCTAGCAGGTCTGTGGGCACCAATGCACTTCCACACACAAAGACATTTAAAAAAAAAAAGAAGCAAAACAATTAGGTCCACAGGTGAAAAGAATGTGAATTTAATTGCGACTTATTGCTGTGAACCTTAGGCATACTTACAGTTCAGTTATGTGTACAGGGTCTAGACAAAGAATAAGGCTTCCAGACTCTACTTCCCAGGCACAACAGTGGCTCGTTGCTGCCTTCCTGCCCTTCCCGCCAACACAGGCAGTGCTGTTCTGGGTCTGGCACAGGAAGTCTTCAAGGGCACTGATGTTACAGCGAACAAAACTTTAAATCTTTCAAAACACATTCATCAAACAGGTAGGCTGCATTTTCCAATTTGGTGTGATATATGAACCCAGGATTAATCAGCATGCATTGGGGGGGAAACCAAACACATCAAGATTATTCCAACCACCTGCACAATATCTCTTCATGGTCAAAACACATCACCTCACTGACAAATGTTAACAAGATTTCACATTAGAAAAAGCATGCTGTTGATGGACTTAAATCATACAGCCCTTTATGTACTGCTGTCGCCTTTTTTCACAAGACCACTTAAGCAACAAAGTGATAATCCAGTGCAGAAGAACCAGATTTATCACACTTCACCACAGCCTGCTACAGTAACGTGTGGCATGACAAGGCGGCAGGCTCAAGTGCGGCTTCTTCCTGAGTGATCTCTTAATACTTCCACTGTGCTACCTCTTGTGCAGGTTTTGTCGATGACTTTCAGACGTGGCCTCTGTCCCTTCCCCAGACACGTGCACAGGCACAAATGGCAGCACAGCAAAGCACCGGGGAATTGGAAGTCAGCGCGGGGCTCTCTGCTAGTTCATACATTGTTTTCAGCAAGACTGCAGAGGTGAACCTGAAGGTAGCATTTGGCTTTGGGATCAGAATTTCGGTTATTTATTTATTTGCAATGATAGTGATGGAAGACCCCGAAGACTGCTGCTCATTCCCCTTTCCTACGCTCTGCTGGCTCCAGGCAGAGCAGACAGCCAGCAGACACGCTTTGCCCTCTGCAGCAAGCACAAGCAACACTGACGCACACAAATCTTTTTAGAAAGAAAGTAGAGTTTGAAGGCAGCCTTTGAAATACACATCATACACACCGCGTTTCCCATACGACACAATATTGAGCCCTCGTTGATTTCAGAAGTTACTGCAATTTACAGCTGTGCAGTTCCACATACGCATCCCCTTTAAGTCCACTCCACACATTATCACCGAATAAACTTACACTGCAGTAGCTTCAAATCATAGCGTGTTTGTGAAGAACTGTTACGGCTACATCCTTAATAACAAACATGGCTGGCTATAATTATCCGCACAGATCAAGGAGAATGGTGGCAGTGATGAACTAGGAGAGATGGCAAACAAAAATCACAGCAGCAGTAAATATCCCATACTGTTGTTGCACGGAACGGCTCAACAAAAGGCTCATCAGCGTGCAACCATGCCTCATTTATTTGCTTTTAAAAGCACGACACGATTATTTTTAAAATTGCTACCAAGGAAAGGATGCAAGTTCATAGATGATTTTTAGCCTGGGAATACGGCTTTGCAAAATGTCATTAAAAAACAAACTCTGGGAACGCAGCCGTCCTGGGATCCCTTCTGTTTAGTGATGTTGGCTATGCTGTGTTTCTGAGTGGAAAAACACAAGCCCTCTCGTAACAATGTGTTTTAGGAAGAGGTGGAATAGAGGTCAAATTTAAACAAAAAAGAACAAAAGCACATTAAGATTGCAATTCTGCATTTAAAAGTTCTTCTTTTGCGGTTTCCAATTCTGTTTGTTTACATGATTTTTAAAACCGTTACAATTAACAAATCATTAAGTCTGACAACTGCATATTACATGTCCAGTTCCCATAATATTTTCATACAAAATCTGCCCTAATTCATATTTACAACATTGAGCACATATGCTAGAACCTGCCTGGCACTGAACTTTTTTTTTTTTGCTCCATGGTTATTAATATTTTCATATTCGTGGGTATTTCCAAGCTTTTATGGAATTACAGCATTAACAGAGGACTACAGATAAAGTCTGTAAATGTAATACCTAGGTTCTGATTTATACGAAGCAAACCCAAAGCATTTCAAAGTCATTCTTATGTGTCTCAATTTTTCTAGCCATCTGCAGTCGATTTATTTAAGTTTATGCAACCTCTCAGGACCCTGACAATGACTAAGCACAATGGGGACAGTTAAGAAGGGCGTAGGTAGAAAATTAACTCTGATTTTGCTTATTTTTGTTGGTTGAAGGCAGAACCTTCACCTTATTTTAATGCTTTCTTATTTCCTCCCTCACAGTTCAGATGGAATGGAGATATAATAATGTGATAATCGAGTGCCTTCACAGAGCCCACCAGTGCATTACAACTCCAACATGCAGAATGCAAACATCTGCTGGCATCATTAAACCATTTCTATACTCTACATACCAAGACTTGACCCTGTGACCATTTCTACCATTAGATTTGAATGACCTCAGCAAAACAGCTGAAAGGCCAGAGTATTAATTCACAGAACCACAAGCTCAATTTAAGATTTAATTTGAGATAACTAAGAGCAACTGAAAGTGTATTCAAACTTATAAGTGTGGAATAAAAGATCTTACCCCGTTTTTCAAGTTAAATATAAATTCAATTATTTTTAACAGATTTATTCACAACTTTACAAACAAGGACGGGGTTCTTTTAGCATACCTCCAGCTTAATATCCGGCAATATGATGCTTCTGTTTAGCTTTTTTTCCCCCTAATTTATGAATGTCTTTCCTACAGGGATTTTTGTGCATTCTGATTATATCCCTAAGGGAAAAAATGCTGCATTTATGAGCTATTCCCACCACACAGCTTTGAAATGCTCACTTTTATTCTAACTTAAACTAGCTAAAAGCCTATTTGTTCAATCACAGTGATTCTAGATCTGAAATCTTAACGTGACAATTAAAATATTTGAAAACTCTTCTCTATGATGCACAACAAACTACACAGTGCTGTAGATTACACGTCTTGCTTCTTCTGGAGCTTTGGTAGGCTTACAGCCCTGGTTGTACATGTGTGTTACATACACACATAGGCACACATCATTATGCTGTTACCACGTGCTTTACAAATCACAGCAAAGCAGTGGGGCAGGGCGCTACCCTGGGATGCACATAGACACCATCCAAGAGCACAGACTCAGGTCTGCAAACCTCCATCTGGACTTGGACACTGCAGCAAAGATTTCAACCCTCCCTGTTTTGCCACCCAGAGGATTCTGTGTAAACTCTTGGAGCGTATCTTTTCTCATTTCACAACTCAAAGTCCCCACAGATATCACATAGCTATGGCTACACTGCACTCTTAAGTTAATTTTACACTTTATATATAATTTTTAAATCACTGCTCTTAAGCTGAGTGTTTCGTAATGAGCACCTGAACACTTAAGCCTTACTTACACCTGACTTTAGTTTAGGACTCAATGCAATATACATTATGGAATTCCAGCTCATCTATGGATAATCAGGAAATCTTCACCAAATTACCATGACGTCAGTCCTGTGCGAAAGCATTTTCAACATGGTGAGGGCACAAAGCAATGGGGTAAAAGTACTTAAAAAGCATAGACAAAACCACAGTCCCCTAATGCAGCCAAGGTGAGGACAGCATAGATGTGTTTAATGAAGAAATACTGCATGGATTTTTAAAACAAAGAGCCTTCCATCACAGGAACACTAATCAAGATGCAAGGGGTCAGTCACACTGCCTGTTTACCTGAGGGTACACAGATCCATTCAGCACAAAATGATACGTAGCATATCCTACTTTTCCTTTTCTCCTGCCTCTCCTTTGCACCCCTCCCTGGTTTTGAAGAAAAACATTTATCACTTTGCTCTTCGATGCAAGAAGAGACTCCGGCTAGGTAGGGCAGGTTAAAATTTTCTTTGACTCCTCAGCACATTTGTCATGCAGGCTGTCTGCTTGCCGAGGAAACCTTTTCACCCCAGGCTTATTGTGAAGACATACCCCATGAGAAAGGAATAAGGTGAAAAATGATGATGTCACTAGGTTGTTGCAAGGTTAGCACACCCTTAAATGGAGTAATGGTAAATGAAGCAGCTGCTCGGCTCCCTACATACATGACATTCATCCTCCCATCCCATAAAAGCGCAGGACTTAGTCAGGACCGAGCACGAACTACTTGTTGACATAATTAGTGCTGGCTCAGGGACTCTTTTTAATAGCCAAGTTGGCCGTATTTTGCAAGCTTTCATTGGCAAAATTCAAACAAAGTTCAGCCAAGTTCTGTATCTATTTTGTTTTCTGTCTTATGCGTTTCCCAACTTGGAAAAAAGAGCCAAAATATCCTGGTGGCTTTTCACTGTTGTGGTAGTTGGTATTTTAAGATATTAGCTTTTAAAATGTACAGGCACTTTTGGGAAAGTGTAATGCCCTAGAAGGGGATATAGATCATAAGCTCACAAGAATATAGGTGCAAGGATAAGATTCATTAATGAGCCTTGCCTTCTAAATATCTCAATAGCGCACTCCCTACGTATGGTACAGAGCTTTGAATCTCTTGTCCCCTGGGTTTTCCTCCTTCCAGACAGAGAAAATTATCTCAAACATAAGCAGCGAATTTAAAGAAACCATTTTTCTTCATTTTTTTTCTTTCTTACTTTCATTACATGATGAGCAAATTGTAACCAATTTGACTTTTGCAGTTACCTATAACTACTTTTGCTCTGTGGGACAAGGAATGCTTATTTGCCTCCTGTGCAAAGTTTGTTCTAGGTTGCCAGAATTTGTCAGTCCAAAACTTTAAGCCTCTCATAGACAATAATTTATGCAAGAAGTGATTTTTCCCCCCATTTCTTCACATTACTTCGAGCCTGCTCTACTTTGCAAACAGTTCCTAAATGTCTTGGTAAGCAAAATTAGATAATGTAGTTTCATACTGCAATTTTAATTTAAAGGAAAGGAAATCAGTTAGCTGTGCAATTACGCTAACTGTAATGCACATTCCGTTACTTTGCTTGGTGGCAATAATCCACCCTTGGGTCACATTCAATGATTTCATTTTTATCAGTGACATAATGGGGTATCCGATTCCACACAGTAGTTCCTAATGGTTTTATGAAACACACAAGTGTTGCAAATATTAACACATTCCACACAGCAGAGAAAAGACTGGTTTGTAATCAGAGATTTCTCCTTGCTTGTATTTTTAACAAAAAAATGCATTTTTCTGCTGCATACAAGACAAAAAAACGCCCAAACCAAAACAAAGATAAACCTCAAGGTGAAAGTCTTTCTGGAGCTCCCAGTCTTGCTCCCAGTTTTCTGTTGTTTTGAAAATGGCAGCATTAATGACTTTCTTTGTGAGCTCCCATTTGCTACTTTCTTATCCTTGCCACAGATATGCCCCCAGATGTCTCTGAAAAGGTCTTCTTCCTGACTGCAATAAACACTGATGGACTGAAACACTGCAGAGTTCAAGCAAATCAGAAGGAAAAAAAATCACTTTCTATAAAAGACAGGACTCTTTGTATACTTTAAGGCAAAACAAACTTGTATTTCCCAATGCAAAACACCCTTTAATTATGTCTATATTTTCAGGATTTGCATGAGAAAAGACCAGATTTCACTGTTATGTCAATATTAAGTGCTCCTACAAAAATGCGTGCCTCAGCATCTTCCTTGCGATTAGTTGCAGGCAAATACATTTTAAGTGTTTTTCTGTTTGATGACCCAAACTATTTGGAAAATAGTCATTTTGATATTGCATTAAGCAGTTTGTCTCATGATATCTGTACTGGGTCTGTCCAAGAAAATGCAACTGTGAAAATGAAGCAGATGCAGAACTCTATTGTAACAAAGCCCCAGAAAATGATGCCATGTTTTCTGTTCCACATGCCATCAGTAACACCAAATACCAAAACAAAACACTGACTTCTCAATTAGAAACAATGCAATATTGTCATAAACCACTGTATTTTCCTCTCTCCGCCGAGAATATTACGCACTGACCAAACATAACATGCATACATACTGTCTGATAACAGAATCACCCAATAAAAACTGCACGATAACATTAATGCAGTCATTAACAGACCTTTCCTCTACTAACACAACGGAATTAAGCATATGGCATATCTCAGGGAGAATACAGTCACATTCTTGAGATAGCCTGCAATTTTCTGGCTTAATAAATTCTGAACTCCATTTCAGGCAGGAGAAGACGTATGTCTAAGAGAAGAATGTGCCACTTCATTTTCACATAAATCTCTTTCTAAGTTGCCAGAAATATAATACATTAAAAAATAAAATAATAAGAAGAAAATAAAAGTGAAATTGTCAAAAAAAGCTCAATAGAATTAACACTGCCTGAAGAGAACCCTACCACCCCATCTCTCAGAAGCACTATTTAATCTAAGTGATGTGTGGGTTGCAGTGACTGAGCAGGTTCCTGTGGGAGGCATGGCCTGCAGGCCGGTTGCTGGCACCTCACAGGTCTGTGCGTTGTGTTGCATTTGGTGTTGCAAAGAGAAGTAGGTTACAGAGGAAAAAAAAAAAGCCACCACAACAACAAAAACCAAACAAAATGAAAATACCTCCCGAGTGGCAAAGGCTGCTGGTGTTTTCCCAAGGCAATTTAGAAACTCGTGGCACAGTTTGCTGGGACTCTCTTAGCTTTGTGCTCACTAACTGTTAAGATGTAAATACAAATTATCATTTTCTGTGCTTTGCTCAATTCATTACACAGCTCCATGCTGTAGAAAACCTTTGCCCGCTCTGTTCCCCTCTTGCCACCTGCAACCCACTCAGCCTAACTCAAAGGTCTGTTTTCCAGTTAAGCATCTGCAAAAAAGCACAGCTGGTTGTAATAAAGCCAGCACAACCTGCAGGGAAGCTGGGGCGTGCCAGGCAATTTGACAATCAAAGGAGAGCCACAGAAAAACCTGAAAGAATAATTTGGGCGAGTCCTGGTAAATTCATATAAATGCCTTTTTCTATTTAAATCGGTCTGTGATGACCAACCTGGAAAATCTCACTATTAGGAAACTAGACCATCTGCCTCTTCATCAGCAGTGTCACTTGCAACACTGAGTTACAGATTAATTAGCTGCACTTTATGCAAAGTAGATTACAACAAATAAATACTTTTAAATACAAATTCAACTGAAGAACTAAATAAGGCCCTTTACATCAATTGTTCACTAATTTTGTCTCATCTTATCTCTGCTGTGTTAAGTACCGCTGCATCCTTCAGATTATTGCTTTTAAAAATAAATCACAGAATAATGTTGCCGAGGCAAAATTGTATGAATGCTGATAAATGGCTGAGGGTAATATGATTTGTGTCATTATTAGAGGGTATATGCTCACTATCAAAAGTGCTTTCATGACAAGGAAGGTATTGAAATTCAAAAACGTTTAATAAAATGTAAACCTTATAATCTTCCAGGTATTTATCCCGCTGCTAATTACTTCCAGGGGGCCTGGCACACATGTAAAAGAGCAATGGATATCAGCAGGGAGCACTTGCTAACCCAAAAAGTTAGAAAGACCACTTTCCCTGGAGATAAATAGCTGTTAAATCTGTCAACTTAAGCCTTAATGTGTAACTTCTAAAATAATCTCCATTCTCCCTAAAGACAGGCTGTATGAGAATTAATACAGTAGTAATCTGGTAGACAGCAACCTGCAAGAATTTACAAGACACAAGATCCCAACCAACTCAGCCTGACCCACAGCCTAAGGAGGCTGTCGCCAAAAACGACTGCTTCCCAAATGAAGGCATAATTTTCTCAGACTATCAGAATAGTTTTAGCTGAAGTCTCAAGTGATGAAGCTCTCTCTCTCTGTAAATTTGCTGGGAAACAGTTCGTGTGGATATATTTGTGCATGAATGTGCACACCCTGAACGATATACACACCTGCAAACACTCCCAAAGGAGCTTGCTGCTCCAGGCACATCATTCAGATTAGTGGCAGCTCACACAGTTGCAGCATTCAAGGTTATTAGAGCAAATACGTATTCTTTAAATAGAGCACTGAATTTTCTCCCCAAATAAGTATTTTTGCTTTGACCAAACATATCAAGCAATCCTTTTAAACTGTGAGCACTAAGCCCAAAGCTTCTTGTATCACTGATGACAGCAGGCTCAGCAGCAGGTTAGGAGCCAGCTCACCCAATCTTTTGGGTTAGTGAGCTCCGGAACAATTGCGTTTGGGATGCATGCATGCACACACATGACATAAGCAGTGCTTAGGGGGACTTAACGAGCATTGTTCCCCAAAAGTTGCGCTTCAGACCTCTACAGTCACTAGACAAATGACCTAGTCAAACAGAAACAACTGTAACCTAGCTGTGTTTGCTGACATTGCACAATTAGCAGCAAGAGTGAAACACAGAGGTGGCAAAAAATAAAAATGCAACAACACAATCAAACCCAAACCGAACAGAGCAGCTAGGGCTTGGGCCTCCTCCCTCAGCTTAAGTTGGCTGACACATGACGTATGAAATTAATGTTGACACATGGAAAGTACGACACATTGGTTGGAAGTAAACAAATACAGGATAAATGATCAATGCAGAGTAGAAGGAATTCAAAAAGGACCCTGGGATAATGGTAAGCTCATCATTAAAAAACAAAAGAGAGAGAGGATGAAAGAATAGGGAAAAGAGTGATAGGAAGCACAGCGGCTTTTTTTACACGCTTGTACCTAGTTGCCTAGAAAGGGAATGCATGTTCATTGAGGTTAGAACAAGATTATCTAGTTCTGTAGCAAAGCCCAGCCAGAATATTGTGTGACCATCTTATAAAATGATATTAATATAGCACTTCAGGTAAAAGGTATTAAGAAAAGCAGAGAAGCTGATTCACGGACTAGAAAGTATGAGCTTATAAAACCTAAGTTCACAGAGCTTAGAATATAGATATTTAAACAGAAATTTCAAGCATAGATATAAAGGAAAACTTTAAAGTAGGTGAAGCCAAGTAGTTACACTTGCCTTTTTTTTGAGAGAGAAAATACATTAGGGACAATAGTAGAAGCTAAAGAAAATGCATACTTAAAATAAATTGATGCCCTTTGTCATAAAGAGTAGTGAGGAAGAAAATATCCTTCCTTAGTCAAATAAAGTCCACTCCACTTCATGCTGAGGACATGGGGGAGGTACCTTCTATCGCCTAACTCTAGGTCATATGCTCCTTTATGCAAGAGTCAGAAGAAAAAATCAGATGGAAATAGTAATTAAAAAAAGCCCAGACGTGCCCAGTGGTGTTTTTGCATACCGAGGAGGTAGCAGCTCTCTGTGCTTTGCACTGCTGAGAGAAATTGGGGATTTTTTTCCCTCTGACTTAATGCTATCTCCTTCTGGGACCAAAAGCCCCAACAAGAATTTCCTGGACACCGACTTGTCTCCACCCAAGCCACGAAGGGTCTGAAGGCAGGCCCAGCAGCCTTCCTCTCCGTGCCCTCCCTTCCTGCCAGCACTGGGTTACAGCTGTAATCTAACCCAAAGTGAGTCCCTATCTGCTAAAATAAAAGAGTGCAACCTTCAAGTGCTCATTCATTTCTTTTAACCACCACTTTTCAACATTAAGGATTATTAACTTTAATGCCATTGGTGAGAAACTTTATTATGTTTTCAAGAAATTGCTTTAAATCAAAACTGCAGATAAGGCATTTTTCTCCCTTCAGAATTACATGGTTGTGTTGGCAACCAGCAGGAATCCATTTGAGCAATAGAATTACCACCTCCTGGAGGTGAAAAATGGGACAAAAGCAGGAGGAGTGTCTCTTTCTTAAAAGTCAAGGGAAAAAGGGCAAAACAGGAAGCAATGGAACCCCTGGGAATGGGAAAAGCTAAACAATCTGCTGTTGACATAAGCCTTGAGGAAAATTATGCTAACACAAAAGCAGCAGTCCAGTTGTACAGATATTTTACTGTAGAAATCAGGGGCAAAAAGAAGAAAATCTTCTGTTTTCCATTCCAATCACAGTCCAGGTTTAGTATCACTGCAAGACTTTGAGGTCCTGGTGAAACCAGCAGTGCTAGACCATTTGACATCAGCAAACTGAACCCCTAGATCAAAGGCAAAGAGCTTGTAGCAGTTTTCATGAGTATGAAGCGCATGCCTACAGTGTTTTCCCTGAATGAGCTGTAATTCTTCCAAATGGAAAGATAAAGAAAAAAATGTATAAAGATATCCCTGTCTGAAATGACTTGCAAGAGCTTTTTCATTGCTGATACGTGGTTGGCTTCTAAGTAAATATCCTATCCTGAGCTTTTGGAACGTAAAGGAAACAACATGCAGTCAAGGGTTAAGAAGATAAACAATTTTCTGATGCTAGGTCCATCTTTCACCCACAATTAGGATAAACTTTCCATAGATGTGTAGGAGCCAACAATGCATGCATGCTAACATTTGCATAAAGGTTTTATACTAATAACAAAAATGACTTTGCTTTTACGTTGCCATTTCAATTGGAAGATTTTACAAAACAACTCTTTGCTGGGCCGACTTTCTATCCTATTATCACAAAGACTCTTTACCAGAGTTATAAAGCCACTGAAAATAAAGATGCTTTGATGGACACTACATTAACTATGGTGTTCATGGTGCAGCAGCATAGACCAGTAATATTTCTTCTCTGTGTAAATGTACAGCACGGTATAGGCAGTACGCATGGATAGTCACAAATCCCCAGCATTATGCCAAGATGACAGAGTACTTGTCTTTTTTTGTTCTTGTGCTGTAATTTATCTTAAAAAAAATGGACTCGGGTTTTCCTGCATACTATGAGAAGTGTCCAAGAGAATGTCATAATGGCATTACTCCTGCTGGAAAAGCTAATCTGCTTTACACTGTCCTCCTTTACGAGGCACTGTCACTTCCCAGAAACAAAAGTATCCGCATAACACTTGCTGAAAATAAGTTGTAAAGCACTGTCAGTTGCTCTGCAGAAAAATGCCAATTATATCACATGCTTTCCTTTCCTTAGCTTATAATATATGTAATGTTTGATGAAAACTGTGCCATGGCCTCATTTAGACCCGCATGATACAGATGTTATGCCAATCTTGATGGTGGAAAGAGACGACCACGTACACAGTAATAATGATCCAGGAGAGTGGCCCTCCTCAGCAGCCAGGTCTTTGCACAGAACGACATCACAGACACTGCAGAACCATCATTCTGCACATTATTTCCTCTTCAGAAATGTTCAACACCAATTGTCATTTTAACACTAGAAGTATTTGTGTTTTTTACATCACAACTTAGCCAAGCAGCCTGATTTTTTTTTCCCCTCAACTTCAAGTTCTTAAATTATCTTAAATCTTAAATTGCAACTGATATCTTTATTCATTATATTTCCCAAGCAAGATTGAGATCATCTCAGGAAACTTTAATACTGACTAGATTAAACAAAAATAATCCTTAATTAAAAAAAGATTCCAAATGTCAAATGGACATCTCATAGAGTTATAGTCCATCATATAAAGACTCACTCTGATGTACACATTGGCCTCTTTTCTTTTGCCTCCGCCTATTTCTTTTGTAGGTGCAAACTTCAGTTCCTAGCTTTCCAGTACCCAGCATGCTAATGGCAAAGATGAATTGTTCAGAGGGTAAGCATCCACTTGTTTCTGTTTCTTGCCCATTCCCACTTCTCAAAAACATTATCTTCATACCAAACAAGTCTGTAGAGGCTAATGATGACTCGGTAATTTAGTTACAGAAAATACATTTGACTGATTTTAATGTAGACCAGTTACAGAACACACAAGGACCATTTAGAAATTAGTGTCTGAGCTATAATCATAGTGCACCAGAGGATAGTACTTTCAGAGAAAGTACTCTCACTCAAACAAAATATTGCTTGTTTTCTTTGAATCTGAGCCACTCTATCAAAAGGGTTTTTCCACGTGTCTGAATATAAAAACTAAAGGATGCTATCAGATGGGAGGCATTTAGTAATACTTCTGATAATTGGTGGTGTTATCTGACATGGTAAGCAGTTCCAAATAGCTTATCTGGGCCCCCCCCCAAAAAAAGAGGGGAGGAAAAAGGGAAATTGGTATTTTTGGTCATTTTTTTAAGAACAGAATTACAAGCTACTGTGATATACAGAATTATTCGATTGGTATAAAAGTTTACTTTATGTTTCCCAGCTAGCTAAGATGCCCCTGTACCGTGTGCTGAATGGCAAAAGGAGCAAGAGGTACGGCAAAAAGTAATGGGGGAAAGGACATGGCTAACAGCTGCCTTAGTATGAGCTGAAAAGAGAGACATAGTTATCACCAAGGACAGCAAGTGCCGTGAGCATCTCCCAAGATTTATATCCTCTTTAGAAAGAATCTATGACATCCAAATCTACACAAGATTCTTATCAGGTAGAGTCATTTTATCTGGTCGAAGCTTTACATAAAATCTTCCTGTGCCCAAACACAGGATTACACTGCACAGCCTTCTCATTTGGGCTGCTTGCATTTCTCCTCTGCTTGCTGGAAGCAAAGCAGCCATGCCATTGGGGGTCTCAGATCACCGTGCTCTCAATGGATCCTGGTGCAACTGAAGAAATCTAGTTCAAGACAGAGTTACACTGAGAAACAAAGCACCTTCTAGCCTGCTGAGGTAGGAGGGCTTGACTGGGTTTTTCTCTTTTTTTTCTTTTTCAGAGTTGCTTTTTTTTAATGCATTCTCCAGATATTACCACTGAGCTACAGGCTACTCAGGGACAAGCTTTAGTTATGTTCCTGCCAATGCAGTCTTTAACAATGCTTAGTTTTGAGCTTTCCAATGATTATTTTAAAAATATTTTCTGGTTTAGATGCCATGTTTGGCTCTGTACGTATCTTTTTAGAAGAACACTGGTAGAGAATTATTCTGCCACACAGAAAATGTATCTTCTATCATCTATTAGAGAAGCTGGTATTTGGGGGCAATAATCATGAATAGATAAACTCAAAACTTTATCAGCACTGCTCTCTTGAGCTTGCTCCCTAAGCCATCACCAATGGACCTGAAAGGAAAATGCTGGCAGAAAACTTGAGTGTGAGCAAATGCTGTATGAGCACACATGCACATGCACGCTTCTGTAATTGCTCTGTCATCTGGCTTCAAAACCACATTCCCTTTACTCAGGCCCCCCAAATAAATCCATAAATAGAAAGGCTAAAAGACATTAAAGTACAGTATCTGATTTCCTCTGTTAGAGTAAGCTGTTCCCTGTGAAGAGATGGCACCATTCAATTCAGGCTGAACACTCCTGCTGTAAATGACAGAATGTCCTGGGAAGGAATGAGAATGCACACCCCTATCTTTTTGATACATTCAAATCAGGTCACGTGGGCACTGGTATTAATTAGAAACAGCGTTGAAGTAAAAACATTTTAAATAAGCCCAGGAACTGAATGTTAAAGCTGTCATTTTTTTACACAGCCTCATGATTCAAGGATTAATGGACCTTAAAACAACCATAAACCACTGAGGCCCCTTTCTGCTCTATAAGAATAAGAATAGTTTTATTTCTGCTTCAGTCTGCCACTCTTAAATTCATTGTGTGTCAGTGGGCACTGTAAACACCTTTAAGTATTTTGACATTGTGGTACAAGAAGCTGCTATCTCTTTCCTGCCTGACCTTCACCAGATCTACCCACTTTGTGATTCACGAGAAAATAAGGAGCTGGTAAACTAATGGCAAAGATGTATATGAGACACACACTAGATATGCACGCACAAATAATGTCATGTAAAGTATCTTTTTTTTCAATGAAAACATTTTTGCTCTGTTCTATGGATGTAAGGTGTAACAAAAAGGCTTGGAGTACTTGGGAGGTAAGAACATTTCTGAACGAAAGACTGCAGTTTTGAAGTAAGATCAAATACGCAGAGTACATTTCAGAAAGGCCAACAGGATGAAGTAATCACTGCTGTTTAACAAAACAATTATAACAACATTCAGCAGTACGATCATAACGGGTCCTGGGAGTTGCGATTACACCGGAATTCAAGTATGTGCACTTATCACTGCACACAGCATTGGGATGCCAACCTCAGCGAAACGATGACTGATAAGCAAAAATAATATTATTTTATCTGTTCTTAACCTTATCTGATACAGAGGTCAGAGTTTTGTGGTTCAAAGATCAGGACAAGAATACTGAAAACCAAGATGGTTTCAACCCTCTTTCTAACAGTGGATTTTCTGAGTGCCCATAAAAATGTGCTTGGGCACATTTTACTTTGCTCTCCCAAAGTGGAAAACTGGGAACAGAAAGCAATTTCATCTAAAGCAGACATAGCACATAAGTGAAATTAAACTTGCTACACAGCATACCCATTAATTTTCACTGTTTTCTACAATACACAATTCCTGTCTCTCTAAACCACAGTGCACCAGCTGGAGAGAACTTTGCTTCAAGAACTGTTTGGAGTGACTTTTCTGAAGGTTTTATTGCTCTTTTTTGAAATGCCACTTGGTTTACAGCTTCTTTTTCTAATATCTCACAACAGAACATTAAAAAAAGAAAAAACAAATTGGAGTCATGAGAAAATGTTATAGCACAAATGTTTAGCAAGTGACTGTGACCCAATTTTAGCACCAAAGTCCATAACTGTTATGCAAAATAATCCCCTGTCACTTATTCAGAAATCTAAAATGATTGGAATGCCGTTATAAGGTACATAATACTTTTGACATTCAAATTCTTAAGAAATGTAATTCTCATCGTCAGTGAAGATTCAAATGGTTTGAGTGAAAACGAGAATTTTTTTTTAAAGCAATTTCAATATTGGTTTATTTATAGATAGCTAGATATACACTGACTTTCTTGCCTATGAATCTACCTATCAAGGTAACTTTTGCTATAAACAGCATTTTAAAATTATCACATAAAAAACCATCAAGCACTAAATTAGAAAAAAAACAGAATTTTGAAAGCTATAGTTAAATTTATGAAGCAATTCTGCCACACTCAAAGGCTTGTTGTTTGACATGCAAGCAAATTCTTCTAGAGTGTACGCTTGCCAGGCAGGTGAGCCTCTTTACATGGTATTAAAAGGTGAGACAAAGGATGAAAGCAACCAAGGCTACACAATTACAGTCATGTGCAGGACACATGTACTTTGGACATAAACTTGTTTGCATGACTAATAGAGATAGTATTAAATGTCTTTTCTCATCATTTCTTTTTTTTTTTTCTTTTTCTTTTTTTTTTTTTTTTTTGGCTCAGTGCCTTTTTTGCTACCTCCAAGAGCTGTTAATTTTGTTCACTGCTGAGCAAAAGTCAAAGTCAGAGTCTAAACAGCTTGTAATGAGTTTTCAATGGCCCATCTCACTGAAATTGAGGGCAAAGGAGCAGCAGACTTAGACACTGTCAGCCCTCTGAATTTATTATTGAGGGAGCAACGCGTTTGGTAGAAAACACAGAGAGGAGGGGCTGAGAATTTGGTTTTGCATTAAGCCTTAAACCACAATGTGTAATATTCATGTAAATACCTATACTGTGCAGATAAATAGTCAAAAATTAATGCAATGTAGCTCAATTAACTGTGAAGTTAGACTGGTAATAGGACATGTTGGATATGTTGCAGTAACTCTGTTTGTCAGCCACTTAGTGCTGAAAGTTTTAAGTCCTGTTCCAGAAAAGTGATTACTACATTGCTAAATACCTCGAAGTCACAATGAAACCACAGGTTAAAGGCTGCTTAGCACTGATAAGGAGTCAGTGATAATTTTCTAAGTCTGTACTGACCATTTTTACACACTGCACAAGAAAGGTTGTCTTTCACCTCTGGAGCTGCTGCTTGCAGGTTACGAGGTACTCAGAGGAAACTCAGGGATCAAGAAGTCTAACTCTTCAAGTCTTGAATATATATATATATATATGATTGAACATATTTCAATCACATCTACATAAGCTACACGCTTCTTAGTTTTTCTGCTTTACTTATTAGTTGTTTTTTTTTTCATTTCCTACCAGTGATCTCACAGCCTGTGAATCCAATTGCTTCATCTCTGATTGAAAATTACAGATGTAAGCTCTCATAGTAGTTCTGTTCTTTCATAAACAAGGAACAAAGCTGCTACCAGGGCTCTATACTCAAGGAAAAGTTCTAAGCAGAGAACTTGAATTCATAATGATAATTCTTTCCTTTTCTTGGAAGCCTGTAGTCAAGTTCATCTTATGAAGGAAGTCAGACTTCTTGAGTAAGCTGGTGAAAAACAGTGCTGTAAGATGTTTAAATACTTTCTGAAGCAGCAGTCCCAGAATAGAACGCATTCAACACGCAGCACAAAACAACAGTGGGTAAGGTGGCATCATATCCTTGATTTGAGATGATCTGAAAATGCACTTTCAGTTCCACACACTTATTAAGCGTTACCTCAGCCTTTCACCAATTAAATACATACTCCACAGTCTACACATACATCAAATACTTCTATTTTTTTAACTACTATTACATACCCATAAAGAATTATGCTTCTGTGATATTTTAAGCTATTTTTTAATGCATCGCAGTTAGGCAGGGAATAGCACTGAGGAAAGTCAGCAATAAAAACACAAGGCTTTGTTTGGCTTGATGTCATTTGGTTTAGTGCCAACAAAGAAACACCTCCACAGCACATCCGCATCTGATCCAACATCAGTGTCAGTATGCTCCATTACTGGGCTATCATCCCAGTGTAAAACATGCTTGGTAACTTTACCAAGAAGTTTTTATCTATTATGAACATTGTATTCTTCCTTGTATTGGGAAAAACAAAACATATATTATAAGTCCATTTAATCAGTAGCGAGGTTAACATAGCCTCCAGTCCTCTGTCCTCGTTCTTTCAAAAAGCCCCCCAAAATTCTGGATTTGCCTCTGATGTGCCCGTGAGAAAGTAAATTATCAGAAAAAAGCATTAACAAGTATTCGAGTGAAATTGGAGGCCATGGCAGAACATTTACTCTCAGGTGTAACTTAATGGGTTACCTTATTTTCCAGTGTGTTTAAGCAATGATTTTCAAATTCAGTGCAGTTCACAAAGGATTCCTCTGAGATCCACATTCATGCAGTGAGTTGGCTGGACAACCCCAACTCCCACCATCCCTCCAGTTCCCCCTTATTTGTCGAGGTATCCACACATAAAGCACAACACCAAGGTTGTCATTTGCTTACTGCAGTGATGTGCCACTATTGGTTCTTTTCAAAAAGAAAAAAAGGCAAAGCAAAGTGCTTGAACTCCTCCATAATGCAATGGCCATATTTAGAGGTGGGGAGAGATTAAAATGTCTTTCAAGAAGATTAATTAACAATATTAAGAGCAGGAGAAAGTTTTGCACCGTGTAATTCAACACTGCACAAAAGCACAAAGAAGAATTGTATGAAGTCAGTAGTCAGTATGAGTAGAAAACCACATGATTTAGTATAGCTTACTGGGAATATATTCAGCTCCTCTGTATTCTGCATTATTGACATGCATTATATTCAAGTAATTGATGTTTAAATGCAAATGAATGAGAACACTGTATCACCAGCAACAGAATTCACTCTGGAGATACTGCTATGCTGAGAACAAGTGGATAGAATGTGTAGCATCACATAAAGAAGTGTCAACAAAAGGTACTCAAAAATAGATTAACAGGAAAAATGAAAATTTAATTGAAAGAAAAATATTTTATGATGTTTCTAAATCTTTCCAAATAGATTATGGCAGTCTATACGTTCACATTAAATCTCTCAGATTTTGCAAATAAGCTTCTTTTAAGAAACCATACACTTAATATACTCTAAATTTTAAATTCAAATGGTTTTGCTGGAAAATAAAAAACAATCTATAATGCATATTTGGTAGCAGCAGATGAAAGGTTTGTATAGTTTGAGAGGAATGTTACATCCATCCTCTTTTGCGTATGCATCACATAATAGCCTGTTTTATATAGGACATAAGACCTTTTCAAAAAGGGCCTTGAATGAATAATGTACTACAGAGAGTTGTGTATGTCATCACATATAATAGAAGAGCCTCTTGCACCATGTATTAGTGAGGATAGATCTCCTCTACAATCCTATCATCACATAAAACATCTTCCAAAATCATCACAGCCGGGGCAGACCAGGCATTTCAATTTTTCATGGCCCTATTTCCAGTTTTCCTTCCTCTCACTTTAAGTATTGCCAATAGGATTTCAGATACTTGTGCACACCATTTAGCAGAGAAAGTAAAGCACGGAACAGCAAATCATTTCAATAGCAGCTGTCAGCTTCTGTATCTGCCCAGGGATGCTAATTTGGAATCTATGCAGCCTAGTCCACTATAACATTTATTTCCTTTGCACACTAAGCTAAGGAACATGCACACTGCAACATACTATTCCAGACAAAACATCTCAAAAAGAGATACGTTCTCATATCATTACAAATGAAAATGGGACATGAGTTTTGGTTCCTCTTCCCAAAGCTTTAACGCTTCCAGATTTGCAAGCAAAAACAAAAACACTGTATCTATGCTGAAAATCCAAGTATTTCTGAGTAACAAATTTGGCCCTACGTTTGCATTTCACTATTATGCCCCTGTTGAAAAGCTCCATTTTTTTCCATGGAACAGTGAACATTTATACAATCATTAAAAGCTCATCTTGCACCATATTTTTATCCTTCTCAGTTTTAATACATTTTTATAATTACATTGAGGATATTCTAACCCTGTTTTTAGTGCAACAATAAAATTTATGAACCATGACGAACGTATCATACCAAAGACCACCAGAAGAATAACAATGTGCACGTCAATAGAAGAAATCTGGGCTTCTCCTTTACAGGAATTTAGGAATTGGGAAGGGGGGATGAAAAATGTTTCACACTGCACTCCCTTGATAATAGTGAAATGGTACCAAGACGACTTATTTTTTCAAAGTAAAATAACACACGATGATATAAATACAATCTTTAACAAACATGCTCTGTAGACAGATTTAATTGCAAAGAGACTTTCAATTTAAAAATACACCGGTAGGTGTATCGATGTTAGAGATTTCATCATCATGCTTTCTGGATAATAACTGTAATATCTAATTACCCTATAGGTCTTGTGCAGCAAAAGATATTTCCAATATCCCTATTTTAACATGTGTGGATTTCAGGTAGGGAGAAAATTCTCAGAAAGTAAACAATTTTCTATCTTTCTATTCTTAAAAGCAAACCCTGCTTTCACATAATATTACCAACTAGAAATATATTTAAGCATGCGGTCACTTGAGAACATGCAAGAGAACTCCTGAGACTTTATATATTCTAGTTCTAGCTTTTAAAATAGGTGTTTTCTAATTAAACATGGTGTGTATTTGAGTGTGTCTCTTTCTGGAGGTTCCCTGGTATTTCATAAGACAACAGGATATTTTTTAAATAGATCATGAAAATGAAGGGATGAGAAAAATCTATTTCAGTCCTTAAAGTTGCCAGATTACTCCAAATGTCTCTAAAGTAACCACTCTCCCTTCTCGAAAATAAATAAATTAATAAATTAATAAATTAATAAATTAATTTAAAAAAAAAGAAGAAGAAGAAGAAAGAAACAAAAAGTGAAATATCCCGATAATATTCAGGAAAAACTACAGATGATCTACCCAATTTTTTAAACAGTTATTGTGACAAAATGGATTGAATAGGTATTGTAGGTACAAGAATATATAAATGAAATGCATCCCACTGGAAAAGCTTTTTTGCTCACATTGTCATTTACAGCTTCTGAATTAATAGACCAAGAAAGGCACCACAGGCACCAACAAAATGCAGTAAAACCATTGGCAGCCAGTGGTGTCTCAAAGTTTAATTCCCCTGGGGAGAAAAGGACACTGCCTAATCTGTATTCAGTCCTGACATTGTCCACATCTGATATGGAACATTAGCTACTAACTCTCTCAATAGACTAGTGTCCTTCAGTTTATATTACTTTATGTTAATAGTAGAAAAATTACACACAACATCATTTATCATTGTTATACTATACTATACAACCCATAGCTTATTTTAATATATTTATTTACCCCAAGAGGTACAGAAATTTAAATATCTATCTCTATGTGTATATAAATTTAAAGATAAACGCCTAGTGCCAGAACCAACGCAGAGCTGCAAAGAGGGATACCCTCTCCTCCCCCAAAATGTATTTTAATTGTACATATAATCCAGTCGGTGATCGCACTGCTTTCATCTGAGAAAACCATGTTATTTGTGTGATTTATCTTAGAGAATCAGCACCTAGCACAACATTACACCTTAGTAATAATTTATCTTCTGCCTTTTTTTTTCTTTTCTTCTTTTTCAGTTCCACTGTGGGCAGCAGCTCTGTTGCTTTATTTTCACATCCTCCTCTCTCAGCTATCCACCCTTCCAAATTGTACAAATAGCACAGGTATGCAAGCCCAGTCCTCCTCTAAAATTAAAAAAACAGTGCAGTTCATGAATCAAGAAAGAAGTGTTATCTAATACCATGACTTATTTTTTTGTGGATCGCAATCTACATCCCAGTGCATCTAAATTTCAATTAGTCTGTTCAAAAACACTCCTGCAGTCAGTGATGTGTGCAGTTTGCTCAGGCTACCCAGAAAACAAAAAAGACAGCAGTGATGAAGAAGAGAGAGAGAAATCTATACTCTATTAAATGTATATTACTTTTTATAGCTTTAAAAATCTAGGATGTCAAAAAGCTTATTAATGATGAATCTATTTTTCAAAGGAGGTAATTATATGCAATCATCCAAA
Source organism: Perdix hodgsoniae (assembly GCA_035772895.1). Lineage (NCBI taxonomy): Eukaryota > Metazoa > Chordata > Aves > Galliformes > Phasianidae > Perdix > Perdix hodgsoniae. The sequence goes on along the minus strand of JAPSGF010000045.1, from coordinate 3,114,561 downwards.
CACTCAATTTCAGGTAGTAATTCTTACATCGAATTCAGAGGGTTTTTTATTTTTGTTTTTATTGCTAATGGAGATGGGTTTAGTTTCACTTCATACAGAACTGCTAATTTTAATGTAAAGGCTCAAGCAACAGAAAATGAAATACATATCCACAAATACTTTTTGCCAAGAGTTAGTAATCTCCCTTTTAAAAAATGCCACACTACCTCTAGGCTGAATTTGTACAACTTCAACATCCAGTCTTCAGATCCACCTGAATTTTCTCCACCATGCTCCTATGCTGTAGAATAATGCACCAAAGTCCCACTGGTTTCTGAAGAATTACTGCTCATTAAATGGAAGTTACGTACAGTGACTGACAACAACAGAAGCATCTTTAGTTTTGCTATTACCCAGAGCTGCATTGCTGTCCTGTGCAGAAAACAAAAATAAGCAAATTCCTCACATATATGATTATTAAGAATACTGTAAACTCTTTCTACAAATATTCAGTAAGATATTTTCTCGGATCAGACTGTTTCAGATAGTTTTACTGCAAGGGAATACTCAAACATTTTCCAGGTACAAACTAAGTTCACATTCTGACATGCCAGCGAATATTGCAGCATCTGTCAAGAGAGCCACAGCTTCCTTGTGGCAAGGAGAGCAAGTTATGTAAAAGCCTCTTTTGCCATAAAACACAAGGACTGGATCCTTAAATGGTCAGAATTTCCATTTCACAGCAGTTTTTCCCAAGTAAGAGCAAAGTGACAAATTCAGTGTTTGAATTCAGAATTTGTAGGGCAGGAACAAAAGAATAGCTTCCACCCAATTATATTTTAAAGAGAAATGTTCACACTTACAGTGACAATTAAAGAGGAGAGTATGAACGTAAATGTAATCCCAACCATCCATTTGCAAGCACGGTCAACTTCCCAGCGCTGTTGCTCATTTCTTATTTGCACTACAGCCATTACAATCAAAATATAGACTCAATCAGAGAAGAGCCTGGAAGAAGAATGTTCCAGTTTCTACTGTGGTGCTCCAGCAAAATGAAGACAGACAGACAGGCTTCAGATAGAACTTCTCCTGTGCTCATTCATTAAGGTCATCTGTTGACCTGTGTGCCACCAAGGAAAAGGCAACAGCTGCTTCAAGTATCAGTGCTAAGAATGATGGAAGTGAATTAATCCACAGATGGAGACCAGCACCTGAAGGGACCAGTCTGGTGAGCAACAACAGCCTTTGCCTGAGAAACACACTTAAATGTTACCATATGGAGCGCTAACGGGAGACAGAGGGCAATGAAAAGCTCCACACATCGTGTTAGTACCACAAAAGCTTAAGTGTCGTATTATTGATAAGTATAACAAAAAGTCTGTCTGCCTAGGCTCTTCTTATTTACAATTCATAAGCTAACAAATTAGTTAAGATGCCACAATTAAGAAAACTAGGTGACTAAGAAAAGATTCCACCCAAACAAAATGATGTAATATAAGATTGCAAGAACTCAGAGGTGCAAAAGACCCATCCAAACCTGCATGATAAATTTTTCAGACTGAAGATGCATCAGCTGTTTAGCTCATATGACACTTCATGTTAGTCAAAAGGCTGAAAAGCTGCAATCATGTTTTATTAAAATAACTACACTCACTGGACTGGGCTGAGGGAAGAGTACCAGAGCACCAGAAAGCAGGAACAATTAATTCACTGCCTCAGAAATCTTACGTGTAGCTCAGACATCAGAATATAACTGTCTATCTTGGCTTGAATTGATTATTTTCTATACACAGTTTCAGGGAGAGAAAAATCACATCATTTAACTCTGGAATAACTGAGAGGAAGAAACAGAGCTGCGCCATCAGAAGTGCAGAAGAGTAAAGTTTGGACGTCCTGATAAAAATAGAGCTGGACAGCAAAAATCTGGACTCACTGTCATCAATCCCTTCTGGACCATAAGGGACAACAAGGAAACTTCCTATAAGGAAACCAAAGGCTCATGGTTAGGCACCCTGTGCCCATGGCACCAGGGCTGCATACAGCTGGCCCCACACCTGGGCACAGAAGGAACTTCTCCTGCTCACACTGCCAGCACGTGCAGAATTTGACAATCTTCACTCTGCCCACCAGCAGAAGGCTGTCGTTTCCCCAAGGTCTTCCCTACGTATTTCCCCAAAGCAAGAAATTAAATGAAGGGGAATGATCCCACACTTCTGGGAAGGCTCCATGCCATTCATGCTCCTTTCTCATCCACTTTCTTCCAGTTTGATTGAGCATAAGCAATTGTGAGCCTGTACCAAACGTGTTCATGTTGCAGAACAAATCAGAGACTTTCCTTGATTCCTGCTCCCTGAAGTGTGCCCCCAGGGGATCATCTCTGAGAACATCAGATTAAGAAGTAAGTGTGTGTACACTTCTACTTGGAAGGCTTTTTTAGTGTTTACATTAAAAACCGCATCTCAAAGCAGTTTTTAGAACTACAGTGTCAATAGATTTCTAAATAGAGACTGGAGGAAACGAGATGTCAGCCCATTCAGGATGACATTCAGGCTTTAAGGAGGAGGAAAAGTGTACCCATCTTATAAGCACTTTTACATCTCAATAGGCTGAAAAAGCTTCAGTCCAAAAATGAACATTTTCAGGTCATTTACTGATTATGATTAAATCACCTTCATGTATTACTAAATGGAAAGTAAGCCACTGTATTCTCCATGGGAGGTAATCCTAAGTGCTTAGCAATTTATTCAAATACTCTGAAGTTAAAATCATTTCTGGGCTGTTCACTTGTTAATCAGGGCAGATGGATGGCAGTCCGAGATAGCATTTAAATATCTTTGAAATATAATTCCTAGTTCATATAGGTCAAAGAGGTTTCCCTGTTTACATATTAAAACTTGATAGTTGGAAGCAAGGGATGTTTCAAGATGGGTTTCTGTGAGGAGGCTCAAATTCCAGAGAAAAGTGAGCACCACAGAAATACACAGAATTTCTCCGGCCTTATTTTCTTCATCATGTATATGCAGTTCCTGCTAACTGTGAACAAATACAGCCGAGGTGGCAGAAGGTAGCTGTTCTAGGAAGCCAAGTAAACATCAGCAAAATGACACCGCCTTTTTCGAAGAGCACCTTTTCCACTGTTCCCAAGGTTTGTAACACCCTGTTCTCTGATCCCAACTGGGAAACCAAGTTTTTCTCACTGCTTCCACACAGATTGCTCAACATGTGCTTGTGTGAGGGGATTTGGGTTTTGCAGTCTTTTTGCAAAGTATTTTGTTCATGCCAGGTGGTGCCAATCTGTATGACAGTATCTTGCTACCAGAAAGGGAGAGCCCTATCAAAATTTCAGAACATCTCTAAAGGAAGGGGGAGGTCCACAACGTTTAACTACACCAACTAAGTACTGTTAATTAGGTCATTAATCACAATCCTTCAGGGATCTTGAAATTCTTTTTCAAACCCATATGTTTAAGCTTTAGAAAAAAGTTCTCAGCTCTGAAACCAGTGAAATGCTTTTACCATCCTTACCAGAGCAACAAAGTGCATATTTCCCTATCACTTACACTTTTCCATGCTTACATCTTTATCAGTGCACTGACTGTTCCCTCCAGTGTCTGCATGCCAGAGTCCAAGAACAAGTCACAGAGCTCCTTCCCCATACCCTGAGGGGAAGTGCTGCTCTCATCTGTGATGATGGAAATCCTGCGCAACTTATTTACATCAGTGAAGTCACCCAGAGGTCACAGAGAGATGGTTTTTTTTGAAGCTTCTTTTGCTCCATCATTTTGCTTTATCTGTTACCTCTTTCATAAAACAACAGGTGCTAGAAACTGAAGAGTATGCAGCAGAATTCAGTTTCCAAAATGATCTCAGTATGAAATGTGGCTTTAGAAAAACTCTGCACAAAGTCTGTGCTGCAAAAACCTATATTTGTTCATGGAAAGTAAAATGCCTGATCACAACCACATTATGAGGCTGAAAGGGAGCATCCAATTTTCTAAATTTAAGCTATGTAACACAGATGACTGAATTTTATTCAGCTTTTTTGCATGTAGAGAAATCACTTACATATGACTAAGCTATTCTTGAAAAATTCTGGAAAACAAGCTTATCTGTGAAACCAGAAAATGTTACATAATTCAAAACTCTGTTAAGTAGCTCAGTAGGAACTGAAGCTGATTTTTGCCCTGTGACCATAAGGACTGCCTGCAAGAATTACTGCTGCCATTAGATAGTTGTTTTACTTAGTGCATCTGCTGGCAAAGGACATTTCATCTTACTTTGCTTAATTCTGGACAGCCAGTCATATTCAGTTATTGTTTTTATTTTTATATATTATTATAGAATTACTTTTATAGCTGTTATTTCTCAATTAGCGTACTCCCTTCAGGCAGCTGCAGCCTTTGATGTTTAGTTGCTTTCCAGATGAAGCCACCATTGCCACTGCTAAGTCTTTAGACCTCATCCAAACTTCAGCCACCATTGCTACTATCCCAGATTGTTTGCTTTCTCCTTCCAGGTTTGGTTGGGCATAGCTGCTCAAACTCCCAGTGGGCCTCATATGATTTTTGTCCAGGTCTTAAGAGGAGGTAATCTTACCATCTCCATCTTGTGCTGCTTGTTAGGAACATGTTGGTTTAAAGTAAAATATTACCACTATTGTGACTTAGCGTTCACAGGAGACAGCCTTAAGGAGTGCTCTCAGAATGCTGTACAGCAGAGTAATCATCAACATTAACACAAGTTTCCAAACAGCTCTTGCAACTGCATAATGTGAACCCAAAGATACCAAGGCAACAGAGAACATCAAGTTAAGGTATTCTTCTTTTACTATGCATGACATCCCCTCACACTAATTACATACCACAGCCACCATCTGCAATAAACCTGATAAAACCCAACATATATGCTGCTGTAATTTACACTTTTTTCACCCGTGCTGCGAGTTAAAACTTCTCTTGCACGCAAAAAAGACAACTGGCATTCCAAGAAAACCAAACTCCAGTCATTATTTTCCCCAGAAATAAGACAGAAGTTTTCATTTTGTACTGTGGAGTAATAATAGAAACTGGCGAATGCCTTTGCAATATCTTGAACAGAATCACATGGAGTGACTTAAATACCACCTTCTTGATGATCTGTTTGAAGTATGCCATGCAAACATCTAGACACTGTGCACTCTTATTCCAATGGCTCAGAAAGGAATTTAAATTATTACTGGCAAAATAAACTGGGAATTGTATGGTAGATGTCTACTTATGGGAAATCTAGAAGACAAACGTCTTAATTGGGAGGATTTGAAAAAGAAGGCTACTGGCTAAACTGAAGGAAAGCCTTCCTTATCTCTTCCTTCTATATGCTGCAGAAGTTCTAACTCCTTCTAGCCAGTGGAGGGATTGCACATCCCAACTGTTCCTGCCCAGTGTGCAGCAATCTGGGAACTCCAGCTCTCAGCACTACACTCCAGCAAAGAGTGAGAGGACACATTACATAGGCAGAATTTGAACACATACTTAGACATTACTTGTTCTGCATTTGTTGCATTTACCAAATGATTCTAAAGGAAAAAAAAAAAAAGAAAGAAATTAAAAAAAAAGCTTTCCTAAAAAGGAGGAAACAAAACTAAGTTAATCAATCATTCTGCCTCAGAACTCTTAAAGATGCATGAGTGATGATGTTTTATACTTCAGTAATGTTATAGCTACTGGCTTAACACACCTGCACATAGCCTGCCCCCCAATTACAACTAGCATTTGAAATAATCCAGCTTGGCTTTTTAAGGGTTGCTGTTTGTCCCTTTTTCTCTTTCTTTCAAAGCAAAGCCTTCTGTCTAGAGAGAGGCGCTGAACAGTTCCTGCCTGACCTATAGATTAATCAGAATTTAAATACTATATTATTTCAACAGGCACTTCTAATATGTGTTTCCTGCCATGAAATGTAATTAGGGAAAATTAATTTACCAGGGGATCTCTGAAGCTTTACCTTCTTCCCCACTGCTATTTGCACTGGCCAACATTCAATTGTAATTCCCTTCTATTTCCAAGTGTATTGGGGCTATCTCCTGCAGACTGCCTCAGAGCAGAAAATGTCACCCAGTATTTGGAAAGCTCACAAATGTGACATTTTTCCTGTAAAACTGCACTGCAGCAGTCAGCTTCAATAGGTTTGTCATTGTTAATGAAAACAATTGGAAACACACTGAACATCTTGCTTCATGACTTAAATCAGTCTCTAACTGTATTAGAGATGCAAGCCAGCGCTCAGGACACATTATCTGCCTGCAAGTCTCTGATGGACTTTCAGTGTTTGTACGCAGCTGGTACTTGCTGTTGTCAGGTCAGATAATGAATGAGGTACACTTCAGTTCAGGTCCTGTGCACTGGTTTTCATGTTACGTTCTGAACCTGTACTGCCCTTTATCTTTCAACATTGTTTTTTCTCTTTAATTATTTGGAGGCCACATATCCAGCTGCAGTGCAATGTCTTTGCACCCAACTTCAAAAAATCTTCTTGCAGCCTGCATTCAAACGCTCCAAGGGCTGCAGGCCAGCTTTTGGAAACTCCTGCTACACAGGGTATCCAGAAAGAGTAATGAAGATCTGTGCAGCAGACACAGCCCACCTTTTGCAACTGGGTTTTGTGGATTTTCACTGTGAAACAAAAGGCCACAGCAGCCTACTAGGATGAGTTACACAAGTATGTTCTATTTAACTCAGCAGTGTCAGGCATATAACGTGCCCTTTATATCCATAGTTTATTTTAACACATATCAAGAAGACAGAAAATTAGTGATCAATGTAGAAGGGAGCATGAGGTTTCATTATAAATTAATGTAGGAAGACTCAGACTTCAATGATGAAATGAACATGAATCTTAAAAATTGTCTGTCTTTATGAAACAGTTGAAAATTATTACAGTATATAACTTTTTGGTGACATTTTACTGCAAAGGGCATATTGTTACAAAATTTAGCAATGATGTAGCTAACAGAAATACTGCGGGGAGAGATACGATTATTTATGTCACATGATAAAACATGAAATGAAACATGGATGTATTTGAGTCACTGAGTTGCAGAGTAGGAAAAAATATTTTGCCCTGCTCTTAAGAGAACCTTCCTGCTAAATGAAGGAACAAAACAGATGGAACATCTGGGGACCCAAAACTGTACAATAGCAGCCAGTAGCCAAATGCATCCCATGCCGTTGTGTTCTGGTGCCTGGAAAGCGAGAAGAAATTAAGAAAAAAAGAAAGTGCAAGAAAGGTTCAAAGAACTTCTCATGGATTCCCACCTTAATGTTTAATGCTGCTTTTTTTTCCCAAACACAAACCTCCTCTGCTAATAGCTGGATTACGAAGTCACCTACTGAAACTGTGTGAAAAGCATGTCTGTAAGAGGTGGTGCTGCAAAACAGAACTGGTGAACAATCCCTTTAAAGTAATTCTCCTGCCTTAGCATGAGCTAGAGAAAACCCGTAACCCCAGAAATGGCCATGAGTGCATTAAATTAGGGAGGGGTGAAATTAAATTCAGAATCCTTATCAGCTCAATGTATCTTGGATATACAATATGTTTTTTAAAATAAATCCCATATATCAAAACCAGACTGACGTAGATACTTATAATTTGGGTGCAACCGTTTGGGCACATTTCTCTAATACAAATATGATGAAGAAAATAAATTTTCACACAAAACTCAGGTCAAAATGAGGTTTATATTGGAGCAAAGATTGTGGTCTTACCTAAGAAAATATTTACTCATCTGTAAGTTTTCAACACTATTCACGTTAGAACTGTATAACAGAATTCAAATATAAAATTCTCGCTGTCCCCTTAATTAATAAAACCCATACTTGATCTTTGTCTTTTTTTTTTGCTTCTCCTCCCTTGTCTTTCTTTTCTACCTTGCCAGTATAAATCACCGTGTTACATTAGCAGGCTTCAACTCTACCCTCACCATCATGATTTCCTTTAAGCAAACAAAAAGATAGTAAAGGAAAGAAAACCATCTAAAACCTCCTGCAAATGATTACAGACTCTAAACCCATACAAAAAGACTGTAAGTTGTAAGTAAATTAAAGCAAGAGGATTCAAATAAAGACAAATGTTTTGGTTCATTAAGTTTTAGTTTAACTGTGTGTTGTGTGTTTTTTTTTTACTAAAAACATTCCGCAAAATGATTACGCTAAAATCTTTAAGAAAATTTTTGGTCATTTTGCTTGTGTGGAAACCACAATTAAACTTTCTTCCCTCATTAAGGAGTGATTTGACACCATCCCTGTAATCTGAGATGTTCATGATGGGCTAAAGCACTACTGAGTGAGAATCACTTGAATCTCAGAAGCATGCCACATTCCCTGGCAAAAAGCCATGGCGTTTACAGTGGTATCATTGCTCTATTGTACCCCTATTACTGTGGATGTGGTAAGCTAGGTTTTCACCCACTAAGTATGTAAAACATTGAAAGTGATCTAAATTATTTTTCCCTGGGAAAAAAAAATATAATAAATTTAGTTTAGTACATTCAGATCTACTATTTCATTTTTACAACAGATCTATCAACATTCTGTAGAACTGAGCACCATACTAAGATCTCAGTGTAAATACTTGAGTATTAAAATGCTTATCACCTACACAATAACTGAACAAAACCCAAGTAAATGAATTACCTCCAGTGCCAGAGACAACATTGGAAGAAACCAAAGATAAGAAAACACAGAAAAATCTTTCACATAGCCGCCATACTGTTCAGCTGGATAAAATTTAACATCGCCATGTTTTCATTTATTATATGCAATGATACACACAATAGAAGTACTATACAGGTATAAAGATGCAGTATTTTCCTTAATGTAAGATAAACAGAAGACACACTTATGAAATCTGAATGCCAAGAATTACAAGGTCTGTAGAAGAAATACAAAAGCATACTGAAATCCCCACTCAAAAAGCCAAAGAAGTGTTAGGGAGCCACCCACGAAGATTTTCAGTTTGAACTTTCAGCACGCTGATAGTTCTACACATCTTCCTTTGTATGTGACATTGTCAGTTTTGGAGCATGTGAAATGGGACCATGCAACGTAATGTAGAGCAATACATTTCTGAAGTAAATAAACTCAAATCACTTAATAGGAGAAAGAAGTAATAGTCTTCTGTGCTTATTAGCAGTTTTTTATTACTTTTTTCTCTTTTTGCTTTTATTTTCTACCAAAGGGTCTAGTTATTGATCGACTTAATTGTGTACTTGTTTTTCAGGAGTGGTATATAAAAAGTCAGCCTTCACTGAGCAGCCCCCAAACTGTAAGCAATAACAGCTCAGCCACTGGAGGAGCACTGATCTTGGCTTTGTTTTGTCACACATACACACCACTGTTTGGGACTTCAGCTTTCTCAAAGTGTGTCAGCTGTTAAAAACCCACTGCCCACTGATAGAGCAGCAGAGTTTATGAGGTCAGCAACTGTTCACCTACTCCAAACCACAGAGGCAGGATCCAGGTGGGAGGAGCGAAGGCTTTTGGTGCAGACCACAAGATTGACCAACACAGCTCGGCGGGGACCTGCCGGCTGTCTGGGAGTCAAAGGTGCTGATCAAGTAAACACAACAAATACTCCAAGGAAATAGTGTCTGCACTAAGCTGCTAGAGAAGGGGAGCCAAGAAATTCAGGCAGATTAATAGAAACCGGCTGATCAGAGCTCCTGGAAGCTGCAGCACCATTCTTTCAAAAGGATTCTTAATCTTTTCTGACCTAAAGTACTAACGGTCTACTGCAAACTGATTAGGGAAAATACAAACGCATTAACCTTACAGTGATGAAGCACTAAAGAGAGCAGACACAGCTCTTAAAGCAGCAAAGAAAACAGTGCTTAAAAAATACCAAATATTTCTTCCCATCTCTGAAATGTGGCAGCACAGGGCACTGAGCAGACTGTGGGCAGTGTCTGGAGCCTAAAGCCAGTGAAAACACTGGGGACTTGCTTCTTAATTTTAGTTCTTAACATCAGAAGGACTGCTACCAAGTCCTGATAACAGCTCACAAGCAACTTCATGTATATGCACTTGTGAGATGGGTACACAAAAACTTTGTACACACAACTATGAAGCTTACGATTGAAATGCTCTGTGGCAAACACTTTCTGTACACAGAATAGACTTTCTTTAATTGCATTTTCACTTTTTCTGTGAAGCAGTCATATTATCTGTAATCAGCAATTTACACACTGTTAAAGCAAATAACAAATAAATATGTGCATATCATTTGTGCATGTGTTGTACATATACGTATTTATGCAGTTACACAACATATACATGAGCACACACATGCATCTTCACATGTGAAGATAAGTTTTATAGGGAAACCAACAAATAAGATTTCCTATACCCTTCCTGCAAGTCTTTTTCAGCCCTCAACCCTTCTTGAGTGGAGGGAAGCTCTTTCCGACACTGTTGGATTTCCCACTGCTGTATTTTTCTCTGTAACCACCTCTGCTCACTTGAAAAGATATTCCATATCAACAAATTTTGTATGCACATAGCTATGAAAAACAACACTTATGAGACATTTCTTGAATGTTTGAATATTTTTTTCACTCTTTTTCTTCATAACCCATGTTCCTTAAGGTAGCTTACTGTAACGCATTTCATGAAATATATTTCCAAGGTATTAACTCAAGAGCCTTCTTGATACACAAAATTCTCTGTTTAACTTGTGATTTCTTATTTATAAAACATCACCCAGTACTTGAAGTGTACTTCAGGAGATTCTGTCAGCACCTAAGCTCATAGAGAGAGCAGTGTGACCAGCACGAGCAGCTTGGTACTTCAACAGGACGCATGCAACCTCCCTGACAGCTGCTGCTGCTGTGCACCCAAATTATCTCTCCATGGAACGGATCTACAGTGGTGATTCTTCCATGCTGCAGCCACCTTGTCCTAAAGCATAACGTTCCCTGTGTAGCTGTTGTGAGATACTGGAGTTTGTTACTCAAGCTTGAAATCAGTAACTGGTGTGCTCCTTAAATGGCACAGGGGCAAAATACGAATGAGGTATGAGAGATTTCCTACCTGCCTGCATTGAAAGTGGAATGGTGAGCACCAGAAGACCTGCATCAGGGTGATGGCGACTAAACAGACATTAGCAGTACCATGACTGTGTTTTGGCATAAATTTGGGCTATTAATTATGAATTTGCTAATTATGAATTTACTTCAAATTTCTAAAAAAGAGAGAGCAACTCATGAACAGAAAAGAGCACAATTACATGTGTGTTAGTAGTTGAAGATGGGAAGCCAAGCAGCCTCCCAACCAGATTCTGTAATCCACTGGCACCACATTCTATCAGACTGTTGTTACTTTTAAAACAAACTACAGAAATCTACAGTAGATGGGTTTACATATTACTTAGCTTTCTGAGTTAGTACTATTTATAAAAGAACACTGTGTTGAAAAAACACTAAATGCCTTGCCAATCATTTCCACCAACAGATCCTTGCAAGCCAAGCAAAGTGATGGTTTGTGAGCTGTTGGGACTTTTCTGCCAAGCCGTGCTGGCTTGAGGAGTAAAATTCTGTAACAAAAATACATGCATAATAACAAACAATGACGAAGAAACACAGCCCATGGAAACTTCAAATATTCGGTTCAAGTATTTGGAGTTGAAATAAGTAAGCAATACTGTTGTCTCCTTAATTTGTTGATTCTGTTTTTTTTCCAGGCGTGTAAAGATCAATTCAGTGACATGCAGAAAAACAGAAAGCGTTTGTTCGTCACCTTATCCTGCAAACTCCACGTGTGCATACAAAGATGCAGCTTTGTGTTAAAGCTGTAGAATATTGGAGATGCGTTCCCATTGTACTTATTTGATATGTCACAAAAAGTTATCTGCATGGAGATTTAATAATGTCATTAAATGAAATTTGATTGGACTTTAAGCATACATATAAAGTACCCTTATAGCCAGCACGTGTATGTTGAGGTCTTTTAATTCAAACTGACTGAAGAAGAAATTGAGTTAGCTAGTAGGTTTGTAAGGGTAAGATCAGTCACTCTGCAAATTATTCCATGACAGGAAAAGCCAAGAGTACAGAAAAGACAAGAAAAAAACATCAAATGTTCCCCACTATCCCAATACATCAAAGCCTTTGTTTCATAGGTGCTGGGCCATAACTGCCTGCTGTACATCTCCAGCCAGGATGCAGCTCTCATTCTATTTACCCAATGCTCTGTTGGTTAATGTTTCTCTCACCAGAGCTGGCCTGGCCACCATCTCTCTTCAGCTCAGCTACTTCTGAAAAGAAAAAGCAGCTGCTTTCTAGTTTTACTAGCTGGCTAGTTTTCTGGTTCTGGTTTGGCCACACACAGTAGGATAGAAGTGTAGGTTTGGACAGCATTTATAAATTCTTACTTTAAGTGTTTCCATTCTCAGAACTTATTATAGCCAGAGACCAATACTTTTAATATAATGAGGACCCACAACCACCTCTTCTTATAAAAATATGATGGCATTTATGTAATACCAAAATTACTCATCTATTCTAAGCTAGAAAAAAACTAAATTTTAAGATTTTAGAGTACACTTAGATGCCTACATTAAAAGTTGAATAACTTGCTGGGAGAAGAGAGAAATTGGTTGCATCCCACTCTGGGCCCAGGAACAGCTCCATAATAACCCTCACCCCTCTCACCTCTTGCCGACTACACAAGTGCAAGCTCCAGAGCAGAAGCTGAGGTGGAATATCTGCTCTGGAAAAGCAGCCTGCATGGAGGAGGCTTTGGGTGAACATGCTCCTCACCATGCAGATGCTGTGCAGCAGGTTTGTTCTTTCTCTAGATACTATGAAAGTTCAAAATAATGCCTGTTCAAATCAGTGAACCCTCTCCAGTTTCCATAGCTGAGAATTACGTGCACCCTTTTATAAGCCACCCACCTCCTACCAGCCAAGGCATTGAACCCCAAAGCTCCCAGATCTCACGCAGCTGCTTTTGTCCGGTCACTGAACTGCCAGACACTGATGTTGTCACACAGCTTCTGTTCATTTCTTTGTTACTGTCTTGAGCCTTGGAGAACAGTTCCAAAGGCCTGTTGTGATGGACATGCTGCATGAGAAGTGATGACCATGCTGCTGGAGTCTGTAAGCAGACTGATGTGCTGTTCTTTCTTTTTAATGCTTCTGATTTGCTGAAAAACTGTAATGGCGAAAAGAACCCTCTTCTCCTCCCCCCCAAAAAATCCAGCTGTGGGAATGTTTGCTTTTTCTGGCAGCACTAACATTTATCCCTTAATAGGAATTCTTCCCTGTGTTTAGAATGTTGCATTTACAACTTGAAGATCTAAACATGAAGTATGTTATCAGTATGCTGTTTTTCTCCTCTCTCTGTGCAACTTTGCAGCAGTTAAGAAAAAGCAAATATTAAACCAAAATTACTGTCTTGGAGTGTCTGTGAAAATTTATGTACTAAAAAGCAGCTGTAAAATTTTAGTGTTTAAATTAATGTTTTATGTTTACAGTAAAAACTCTCCACCCATGAAGGGCTTTTAAAAGCTACATGCAAAATACAAGCAAAACCGAAGCAAACAATAACACTCCTGTGAAGCCTGGCTTCAACACACACAATGGCAAATCAGAATTTTGTGTAAGATAAAAGACAAGGAGAAGTCTCCTTGTTCCAAAGAGCTCTCTGACGAAGCAGCATTTGAACTGCTTCTCTCCTGCAGTATTTGTTGCAGAGGATAGAAAAAACAAAGTCCTGGCACTGATCTCCTCAGTTGCCCACACTGAAATTCAGTTCTAAGGTGACTTCAACAGGAGCCCACCCTCCAGCAGCCACTTAAAGCCTTCATTTCCTACGCTCCCTCTGCACCCTCACTTGAGCATTACTTGGTCAGAGCAATCCCATGCATTACACTGTTGCTATCATCTTTTCCTTTTGCAGCTCAGTTTTGGTCTGCAGGTCTCACTCTAGGGAGACTTGGTCCAGATATATTCAGGTGGAATCGAATATAAATCTGTCCCAGCATTTGGAATGATTTTCAAAACCTCTGTCAAAGTAATGACAAGAAAATGATAAAAACAACTTCCCAGGAAAGGTCCAGCCAAGGATGACCTGGCCTTTACCACATCTGCACGCTGAGCACCAGATCAGCCGCTGTCCCACTGCAAAGTATTAGAAAGCATTTAAAGTAGTGAATATCCTTTTTTTTTTTTCTTCTCTAAAAATAGGAAACAGGAAAACCAACAAAAATAACATCTTCTTCCTTTTTTTCTTTTATTTCTTTGCAGTAGAAAATATTTCTCATGCCAGTTGTGTTTATAAAGTACACATTATTCAGAGAAAATTAGAGATGGTCAGAGAGTATAAGCATTAATGTACAAGCTTCAATGTTTATTTGGATAACAGAATTGAAATTTACTGCAGGCTAATAGTGGTTTCACCTTCCTACAATTGAAGTGATTTGTTCCACTAAGTGCTACCAAAGGTGACCTTGGAAAAGGCCAATCTGGACTCCAGAGCCTCTTGCAGGAAAAACTGACCAAGCCACTTGCAGGAAGCATGTACATCGCTCTTAGCTTCAGGGATTTCCAATGCTTGTCCTTGCTATAAAACAAAGCAGTTGAATGACTATGAGCAAAATGCTCTCCGTTACTACTGATCTTATAGAAACTGTTCATCAGACCTTTAAAGCATTGAGCCCTTAAGTTCGTATGCATACAAAATATATACACACACATACAGGCAGGTAAACAGTTGAAAAAGTTGCTGCAGAGAACTTTCTACATTATTAAAAGTTTCTGAGGACACTTTCTAGAGACACTACTGAAATTCTGCCCCAGTCCATCTCAGTAGAGATGGGCCTGGAGAACATCCAGGTCCTAAATATGGCTTGTCATGAAGAGATACTCAGAGCTATTTAGAAACTGAGGCAGCACTGCTGAAGTGAACATATTTAAGAACACGCATTTAAATTATTTCCAAGATGTTCTTTGCATATTTAGCACATATTCTCCTGCCCTTTTTTGGCATTTGCATGACTAGGTTTTTTGAAACTATCCGTGCTCAGCTCCTCCTCTAGTCTTTGTGCATCCATAATTAATTTGTCCATACATTGTAAGTAATTCTTTTAAACATGCCAAATATATGCATGCTCTTCTGTACGTAAGATGTTCCTGTTGCAGAGTAGCTACCAAAATTTATGAGGACTTCAGACATTCTATTAGTTTTATTAATTCATATCAGGTCTGCTACAAGCAATTAAATTAAATTAATCAGTTAAATCAAGATTAAGTTATCTTGGTTTTAAAAAAAAATCTAGAAAAAAAAAAAAGATTTTACCCAGTTTTCTTCAAATTTGGAAGCCCTTGTGTAAATATCTTCTCCAATTTGTGAACTGTAATGAACACAATTTGACAGAAACAACACACAGTGACTGAAGCAGCAGGGACCAGAAACGGTGTGTGTTCTCCAATAGCCACACTACTGGTGATGAAGGAATCAGCAGCCCTTCAGATCCACTGTGTGAGGATACAAAGTCATCATGACTATAAAAATAACAGCAGCAGTGACATTTTAAAAGAAACTGTCCCTGTTTGGTCTTATCTGTAGCTGTAACTCTAGAAAATAGCTTCTTTTCTAACGTGTCTTTCAGGATTAAAAACAGACAGCTATTGTGCTATATAATATATAGCACATCAGTATTTCTTGGCCTTGGTTAGCTCCAGATCAGGCCCTCATGTCCTGGACATTATTCAAATAAGCAACTTCTCCATTGGGTAATTTAGCCAGCTCATGTATCTGGTAGCTAAGATTTATTACCTCATCGTCTTAGTTAAACTTAGGAAATAGGGTTTGGACAGAGGAGGGGAATGTCAAGAGCATTTACAGCACTGCTGTAATGCAGAGATGAAACAAATCTGAATATAGTAATTCCTAACTATTATTTATATGTAGATTAAAAACAAATTGACACAAACACCAGGGACAGGAACGAGACTACCTGCACTTTCTGAAACCTCCCTACAGTAACTTAGAGTAAAAATGGGATTTATTTTACTTATGAAACAGGGATTTTGCAAGTATACTAGTTAAAAAAAAATCTGAAGACAGACTGCTAAGTTTACTAAAGTCTAAACTTAAAATTGTCCTTAATAACACAGTCTTACATGGAGCTTTTTACCTTTAGTGCTTTACAAAGGAAACTAGTATTTTTTTCTCCCATTACAAATGAGGAAAGGGATACAAACTAAGTTCTAAAGTCACCAATGCAATGGTAGCAAATCTGGGAAGAGAATATCATTATCCTAATTCTTAACAGGATCCCCAGTATAATTCCTAACAGTTTCCAAGACTAGAAGATGACCAAATGGCATTTGATTTTCCCCCCACTATCCTATTCCCGAGACATCCAAAGGAAACATCCTTGGCAGTGCTACCATGGTCACTGGTGTTTCTGACAAGTCATAGCAGAGAGTATTTTGATGCATTCTGGCATGCCTCCTGGAAACATGAAAACCAGGTTTTGTTGGAAAAGGATATAGGAAATGCAAAAGAAAATTCCATAGACTCAGTTAAATTTTCTTTCTATAGGTACATTTTAAATTATCATTTTAAAGAAGCCACAGAGATACAATCCAAACACCAGTGCTGGAGAAAACCTGCACAATACATTGCTCTAAATAAAAGACCTGTCTGGAGTTCCTTTCTCTTTCTGCCTCTATCTAAGGTATTTGCATTGGCCCTACAAGGGGGACATTTTGCCCTTATGTTGTTCATTGCTCTAATCTGTTATCCTTGAGAACGGGAGGGCACCAGATCACTGTGCCAGTTACCCTCCCAAATCTCTAATTAATGTTGACAGTAAAATATTAGTCACAGCATTAACTACCAGATAAGCGAGAGTACTCCTGAGGTTTGCACATCCCAGTCAAGTAGGTTTCATTAAGAGCCTTGTTACCAATAATACCCGACTATTTCAACATTTTCTTAATCTAGCACTAAAATAAAGATGACTCACTTATCTCTGTACCGCTATAAATAGTGGTTTGTTTCTCTTCCCCCATTTCCTTCCCTCCCACTGTCCTTCAATCAGATGTAAAATATCTTTGTTTTTCTGCTATGGGAGGATTGAGAGGGAGAAAAAAAAAAACACAAAAAAACGGTACCAAAAGCTCAAATAATTCCATACTGAGGCTAAGATTCTCTGCCATATCACAGCTTATGAGCTCCAAATATAGATGTACCCAGCAGCTCCTCCGAGCAGCAGCATGGCCCACGCTTCCTGCAGCCCCAAAGGCACAGCCAAAAGCTGCACTTGGGAGAGAAACTCTGTGGCCAAAAGTGCAGCAAAAACTTGGCTGTTCCCACAGCTTCCAAACAACTGCTTTTATTTCAGCTACCTGCACTGCAGTGCACATTGTCATATATTTACAGTACTATTTATATTGACTCCTGACCTGACAATTATAGCAGAATCATTGTCGGAATAAGGAACAATGCTGTGCTACTGCAATGCAACATTAGAAAGCAAAACATTCCTTCCTTTGAGAACATTTCTGCAATAAGATTCATGAGTTTACCATGTAATACCCTGGCAGGGAATGTGTATCATAATAAAAATAACACCAACATCTGCCACAGTCCCAAGTTCTGAGGAACCCAAGCCTCAGCCACACAAAGTTTGTGTAGGATGGGAGAAGCAAAATGCCTCCCAGGACACTCTACTTGTGCCGATACTTCCTCAATTTGATCTTTCCTCCACAGCTTGCCAGTCTCCTTGCCCACACTACATCTCTTGATGGCATTACGATAGAAAAGTATTTACATGAAGAAAGCACGGCATCTTCATCTACATTTTAAATAAATATTTATCGAAACCAAGAAAGTCTCACCCTGTATAGTGTATGAAATGCTTTTTATCTTTAGGCTATGTTAGGATTTGCTGTGAGGTGGTATTTGGAATAACTTGTGAATCACTGCCAGCTGTGGTTGCACCAGCCATACTGCAAATCTTTGAATAGCTGTAACTGTGGGATTTTTCTGACACTGGGAGTAATCAGCCCAGAAAAGCAGTAAAAATAGATGGTCTGTTCTTTTCTCACTTAATCCCCTCTGTTGAAGCACTTTTAAAAAAACGAACAAAATATGAACTAAGATAACAAATGTCCTAAATGAAGCCCTCTGTTACTCGACTACATTATTTCTGAAAAAAAGAAAATATATGGATGCTGTTTCAGCAACAAAGACAATAGAATTACAGAGAGCAGAAAATTTGTGATTTTGTGGGGCAGGGCATTATAACCAGACATGAAGAAATAGTTAGCATGCTTGGAGGCACTGATACAAGATGCAGAATACAAAGATATCATCTGTTTCCACTTCCCAGCATGCTTCTCTTAACTCCAAACCTCACCCTCCTCCTTAAACATGGAGGCAAATAAGTAACTCTCTACAACTAGGAGATTAGAAACCAGCAAAACAACATCCACTTTAAGAGAAAGCCTGCCTTTAAAAACTTTCATGTAGAAATGTATTTTTTCCCCTTTTTAAAGGAAATATCACCGTTCTATCTGGTGATTACACTTAGTTCCTGCAGCAGGGGGGTTGGACCTTGATGATCCTCAACCCAAGCCATTCTATGACTCTATGATTCTATGATACTGGATAAGTTTCATTTGGAAAAGAAATCTTGTCAAAAAGTGCAAAATGAATCACCCTGCTCTAAATGGCCTTTGAACATCCTGAATATGACCCGAGAACTCAAAACCTTACGGAAGATTGAGCGTAAATAAATGTTCTAGTGATAATAAAACACTGCAGAATACAAAATCTTTCATTTATCACCTAACATTGGGCTTTTGCTTATTGCTCTAGGAAGAAGATCCAGCCATGAGTCTTCTTAATGTAAGAAGAAAGCCTTATACTCAATATTTCTAAGATCAGAATATTGAATCTAATGTCATTGTACGATTCACCTTCAAAATAGATGCTTATTGTCCTGAAAGGGAATTAGTTACTGCTGTTGAAGAGGAAACCATTACAAACAGGTGCAACTGGAGAAATCTCATATGCTACTTCCTGAAGAGTGAAAACGTACCAGAAAAGTTGTCTGTACCTTTACATGGACTGATCTCATTTTTATCCAACAGACACTGTGAAACTTTACAGGCATGTTGTTTGTTAGTATTGCATATGTGCCTCTGCTCCTCTAACACAAGGTACAACAGACTATGCAGAGGCTCAGGAACTGGTTGCTAGGGATTTACAGAGAACAATAAAATCCAAAGACTCATTTTAAAATTCAGTACAGGCCGCAATGGCTTTTAGTTCAAAATTGCCATCAACAATTATCATTTATTTAAGCAAAACAAAAGAGGAGAGTCTCAAAAGAACTGTATGCATGTCACTCCTACCTTGACAAAAGAAACATATTTTTAATCTTCATACATCACAGGCAAACCACAGTAGGTCTCTAGTCACTTCAGTACAGCAGGGGAGGAAAGGGGGAAGTTACACGTTTTCAGCCACTAACAATTTAAAATTAAGACAAGAACAAATATTGTTAGTAAAAGTGAAAGACAGTGGGAAAAGCTACTCAGCTCATGGAATAACAATATTGTTAAATAGAAATGGTTGTTTTCTGAACACAGTCACTTTATAAAACGTACAGTAAAGCTTTTATATGTAAATTAACCAAACTCGGAAACCTTTCACTTCAAATTGAATCGAGAATAGCTTGAAGTAGAACACTTTAGTGAAAACGTGCTTAAAATGAACAAAATTGGGAACTAAGGTGCACACACACTCTGCCAGAGGAAAAAAAAAAAATCCCTGTAAATAAATATTAGATTGATGCACTATTAAGAAAAAAAGGATTACAAATGGTTTCAAGTATGTTTAGATAGCCTCTGTATTCTTTTCATAGGTACTGATTGGATTTGTGTTTTGTCATCAAATGTATACCTGTGAAAGATGAAAACTATGGCAGTGGAAAGTTTGTGTAGACAAATGGAAGCAGTGACTGATAGAACATACTGATGTACTTTTTAAACTAAATAGCTGTGTTCCTCATGTGAGATAAGAACGAGGCGTCAAAGAAAACCAAAGCTCAGGATTGGAAGAAGCCAATTTTAAAATTTGACAATATTTTTTAAAATTTCTCTCTATTGTGATGGGTGCAGCAGACAGAAGCCATTAGAGATATTTTGCATCTCTCATGTGTGTTAACTCACACAGCAACTCTACAGCCCCAGGCATCCTTCTCTCCAGAATTTTCCAGGCACCTGAATGCAAATAGTGCCCATTCCTTACTTTCAGCCTTACTTGTAATGACTTTGAAGGTCTCAGCACCCAGGCTTGTATGGCATAGCCATTGCTTTGGACTAAATGAAATTTCTGCCTTTGCCCTTCTACTCGAGAGTGTAAATCTCTGGGAAAAAAAATGCAATGTGACATAATTTGATCTCTTCTAGGCTTTCTTGTGCTTAGCCTGATTAGCTTCATTGGAAAAGTAGAACCCAGTATTTTATTTTGTAAATGTTTACTCCCCATACTTCAGAGATATCTTTAAGGCTTCTGATGCTTAATTCAGAGTTGGCAGATGATTCAAAGTCTCTTAGATTCAGTATTACCCAAACTCACAAAATCATCAGGAAAATGTTGCAGTCTAGGTGCAAGACCTCCTGATTTGCAGTTGCCACTGGTGATAATGAAAACCAAACCAAAGAACAACCTGATGGTATTTCCTCAGCCATCAAAGAAAAGTTATTCACTTAGGGTGGCTGAATGGGAAGAATTCTGAAAGATGGTATTATTATAAGCCAGAAACTCAAATGTTATTGTGTCCCTGGCTAATTGATAATTCAATAATCAATACCAAACTCCATCTAACTCATCTGACCAATTTCTGCACTGTCTTTCTTTCTATTGCAAAATGTGCATACAATACCATGAAGGAGACTTAGTTATACTGCAAAGGTTATATTTTAAGATGAAACAGGATGGATGCATTCGACTTTTAAAATGTTTCTCACTGTAATTCAGAAAAGAAATCAGAAATCAGTGTGGTTTTCCTATACTGTATCTTTCAGTGAAAGCAGATGGATATTTTTAGTATGAAAAATGACTAATGAATTTTCAACCACTTATTAAAAGCAATACCGAGTAACACTCCATGAAATATAACCCACCAGAAACCTTCTCATGTGTGTATCTAAAAAAATAATATTATTTTCCCCCAGAGTAAAATGATATATACAATGATGGGAGATTTAAATGCTAAAAGCACTTTCAGTATTTTCAAGCGTTCTCATGTAAGCTGGTGTGTATTTCATTTTATTGGTAAACATGCAGTGTAACTTGCTAATAGAACACCTCTGAATTAACACTTAGCTTGGCTTCTGAAGATACTGTTGTCAAAAATTTCCCATCAATAGTATTACAGAACATACAACTGAACTGTGGCTGTGTGGCCATTGGGGAAGGAGAAGAAGGGAAAACACTGCCGTTCACTGATGAATGAATCCTTTCTGCTCAGTGTAGCCAAAACAGGCATCATAAACAAAAGTGAGACCTTACTAAACTCTTCCTGCTCCAAAGGCAAAACTTTCAGATAAAAGTGTATCTGAGAGAACAAGACCCTACAGCTAACAGGTTCGCAGATCCCTTAAATAATCTCCAAACATCACCTTCCCTTTAGTGATGGCTGACACCACAGAGGCAGAAATGTACCATGATTCTTCAATTCCCGATTGCTGCATTTAGTTATTTTGCTGCCTAAAATGAATAGCATTCTGTCTTACCTTTATTCCACATTACTTTCTCCAGCCTGCTCTGGGAACGTCTTTTGGAACTGCATGAATATCAAAAATACAGATATTCCAGATAATTTAGATCACTGTCGTGATACTAAGAAACAAGGCAAAACTGAGCTAGGATGCTAGCCAAAAAATTAAGATGCAGAAATAATTAAAACTAACATTAAGAAATGTACTAAGCCTAGAAATGAAGTGTCATCAACCAATATAACTCCTCTCTCCTCTTAGCAGATCAAGAAATGGTGACAAAAAGTGGTGAGTGCTCCAGAGCATCCCCCAACAGCAGCTGATACCAATGTATTTTCTCTTCTTCCTATTTTCATATCCAGATGGGATAACAAACACAGATGATGTACAAAGTATATTAGTTTAATCTCTCTATATCAATGATGTATCTGATAAAGGAAACAAAAGTAGGTTACCTAACAAAACAATTTTTTTTCTTTTTTTCCTGAAAAGAACCAAAATTGCCAGAAAGAATGTGAACAAATCAACAGGCAGTGGCTCTGTAGTCATTTCACTCCGTAGCTCAAAAGACCAAAAAAGGGGCAAAACTGCTTTTCACCTGTGCTTTCCAAAGGCTCAGCGCCCACATACCCACATAAAAGTGACGAGTGAGTTGTTGTAGTGAAGAGCAGAGGTATACAGTCTTTATCAGATGAGAGGGGATTTGTCAGAGATTAATAGAATTCCATTGTAATATCCATATCTCACAAAGGCATACCCTGACAGGGTCCAATTACTTTCAACAAGCTGGGCCTGCAACACGGACCCTCTGAACCGGAATGGCCCTCCAATCTGTATGCTTTCGTTCAGACAGATAACACCAACGTGTTTCTCTCTGTGATCACTGCCTAACTTAAATGAGTTAATCTCGTTTTCCAGATGAATTGTTATTTTGTCTCCCGCAGGCTGTGATTACCGGATAAAAGTATTGTGTTAACAGGAGGGCCAGGGTCTTTTCAGCACGGATTCCACATTCAGATAACCAGCCAGAAAGGCCTTTTTTTTTTTTTTTTTTTTTTTTTTTTTTTCTTTCCCTAATGTGAAGTAAGAGAGTGGCACTGACAGGAGAAAACTGTGAAATGACACAAAGATAAACCTTCCCAAATAATTATGTAACTTCATCAGAGGTCAAAGGGGCAGTTTATCTTCATATTTCAAAAGAGCGTCCCAGTGAACCAATCCAATTTATGGATTACCTCTACATATTTTAAAAAGTTATTTGCCTTTCAGTTCACGCCTGCCCTTTCTTTAATGGCCTTTGTTTCTGAAGCCATTATAATGTGTTTGAGTTCACATTGGAGACTATCGGAATATAAATATTTGGAAGCACTGAAATATATGTGAGCAGTATCAGACAACAGGAAGAAGAAAACAAGCCCACAATTTCACAAACAGTTCTCTTCAGCCAATGAAGCAAGAGCCATGTGGTGAAAGTTATAGTCTACAGCACATTTTTCTGAAATAATATATTTTCTCAGTGACAGCAAGAAGATTCTTCATTTCCTTGCCTAGATAAAGAAGAAAAAGGCCCACTATAATGCCCATTGTTGACAACTATACTTTTGGGTGTTTACACTGGGAAAATTGTTTCATGGACAAGAATGAATTGCATTTAGACTCTGTCCAAGGACACTCAAACCCACGAACAGCAGCAGAATCACACCAACTTATGCCAAATCTGTGTTTTTTGCATTGTCATCTGTACTGAAAAACTGAAATTATTATGCTCTTTTAGTATCCAATGCCAAAAAGTAGATAAAATTTGATCTGATTTTACTAGACTTCTCCAGTGGCTCTCCCAGTATGCCTAGATCCAAGTCTCTCCTGAGGTTTTATGTCAAACAAGATGCAATACCTGGTTGTGGGTAATGTATTAAATGCTGCCCATTAAACACAGCTTCATGAAAGCTTCTTGATAGAAAGTGACAACTTCTGACTTGGAAAAGTCAGTATCTTCAACAAAATATGAATGCATAGCAGTGTTTGATGCATTCAGAACTCCTGGTGGCTGCACCCGTACCATAGGACACGTTTGGGCACAGTAGGCCCTGCCAGTCCTGAGCTCTCAGTTTTGGGGAGGAGACCCAGTGAAGCCCATCACTGCTTCCTTCATGCTCCTGTGCCCGCATTTCCATTCACAGAAAAGCAGAGATTGTGGCTGAATAGAAAATGAAATCTGAGGAATATCAGTCTCTACATAAATATTTGGACGGTCTTTTATGCAAAGAATAACTGACATCAGTAGATAAGAAAATCATTCACAGGTAGCCAGCTACATTAATGAAAAGATAAGACAGTTTGAAGATGACTTTTATTACAGAGTTTAAACATTTCTGTACCTCATATAAGGTGAAAGTCTGTGCAGCTGGAACTGCAGTCACTGCATCACTATCTGCCATTTTGATCAAGTTGGCAGCATCCCTGCTGCCAGCCAGAGGGCAGTAAGTTCAGCACTCTACTGGGAACTAAGTTGACTAATCTGTCATTTAAAGATCCCTGGTATGTTTCAAAATGGATAGATGATAACCTAATGGTTCACATTCTCTTACAGAAAACAGGCTTTAGGATTATGTATTACATACAACAGAATGCAAAATGTCTATACAGTGTAAGCAAACAGTCAATCATATGCTATTTTTGGAGAAAAGCAAAGCAAAGAATCTAAGTACTTAGGGTGTAAAACAAATGCTATAGACAAACCATGTCTTTTCTCTGGAAGGTGAACAGGAAAGTTCATTTTCACAAGTAGAAGCCTCACTCAGGTACAGAAGGAATCATATTTGCTTGCTGGGCAACAAAAAGACCCATTCCTCCCCTTCCTCCACATAGCACTGCACTTTATTCTACTTAGCAGGAGACAAGTGTTGCAGCTAGGAGAGTGTGAAGTGCTCCTATGCATCATCATAAGCAAGATGAGCAGGATTATTTCCTAAACTACAAACACCTACACCTGCAACAAATCACAGCGAGGGGCAGGTGATGCTGTGGGCACAGCACATGCCGAAGGATGTGTGTTTTTAGCAAGCTTTTATCAGCACTGCTGCTGCTGAAAGAGCAGGACCTGGCGTGACTTTCCAGTGAAGTGTTGACTTTGCCTTGTCTTTGTTGGAAGAGAGAAGGAGCAGTGTTTTTCTGTACCTTTTTACACTTTTTGATTGCTCTGCTTCTCTTGACTTAGTGGAGAAAAGGGTAGGCCTCAATAGAGATCTCAGAGGCCGTTAGCTCCCTGAGGTACAGCCTCAGTAGGAGATTTTTTTTATTTTTATTTTTTTTATTATTTTTCCAGCTTAATTAACGGATCAGATGTGGGAATAATTATGAATAAACATCAGGCAATGTCATTTAGAGACTGGTCACTTTGACTCACCCGTGATGAATCTATACAGAGGCACACGAGGGATTCAGCTCCCAGCACAGCTGTAGCCAGGGCTGTGCACGTCCTGACTGTGCTTTCTGTGCAGACACAGCCCTGTTGTTGTGTCAGAATGCAGTGCTACCTTGAACAGTTCCAGTCCAGATCTCACTGGAAGCTAAGATGGGTCCTCCTCTCAATAACAGCCTTTTTCCAGACAAAGCCAATACTGGAATAGCAGAAATGACGCTAGTAAGAAGTGATGAGAATTGGTAACAAAGCAGTTTGATCAGCATGATGGAGACAGACAGCCATGGACACAAATTAAATCTCAAACATAAATTAATTTCTCATTCATTTTTCTGCACATCAGTGCTACAAAACACTTCGTAAAAGTTGCATAGAAGGTAGCAGCTGGATATTATATTATTTCAAGAGCTGAAAATATTCTCGGTGGAGAAATTTTAAATTCATAAACTTTTTTTTTTTTTTTTTAATAGTGCATCAAAATACATTGAACAATAGATCTGTGCCTTGCCACATCGTTTTATTTTTCAAACTGCTCGTCTTTTTACTCGATAGTCGTATAAACATAAAATTGATAGAATGGACAGCTTTCTTTCTAAGCTGGCTTACATCTCTCCTCTTTTGAAAGCTTCCTAAACATGCAAGCACTCCATAAAAAAGTAACTGGTGCATGCAGAAGCAATGCAGCTCACAAATGAAGCAGTATAATGTCAATGGTTTGAAATTGTTCAGTCTCAGTTGTTTTCCAAGTCAATGCACTGGCAGTCTTGCCTGAATGCAACTAGTCAATAGAGAGAAAATAAATAGAGCATTTCCAGAATTCACCCATCAGCACTGAAAAGTGTCTGCTTACTATTACACAGTTTTAACATGTCATAATCGTTTTTCACAGTAAAGAAACCCTCCTCATACTTGGAACAAAGAATGAATGACTATTTTACCATCTTATACATTTCTTCTAATAGAAATTCCAAGCAAAATGTATTGATTATAGGATTCTAAATGGTATGTGGCATTAAATTTGATTGCAGATCCTTTAGCCTAATTTTAATGCTATATTATGAAGCAAAAAAAAATCTAATTTGGATATATAAAAGCAGAGACTTCTATATTTGCACTTCTGAACAGACTCATTTAGCATCTCTTTAAGTATCTGCACATTGTAAGAGCTCCCTGTAATTTCAGGTAGAGTTGAACACCACAATTTATGCACACAGTATTATTCCCATAAAGAATCCTATTGACTATTCAGTTGGATAAGTTTTGCTCACACAGGTAAAAGCTTTAGTGGCACAGCTATAGGACTGGAAGCACCCATACATGAAGAAGCAGAGAGATACAAGTGCCCCTATCTTTCTATCTTTTATTTCTCCCATGCCTGTTTGATGTGCTATGTCAAATAGCACCACTAGGATGAATACCACACAAAGAAAGAAAGGAAGCAGACAGGACAGCCACTTCCCTTTAGTAAAAAACAGGTTATGCCTGCCTCTCCAGGCATCTAGATGCTAAATTACATCTAAGGTGTTATGCCTACTTAGATAAGGCCCTTGCAATGCCACATAATTACAGAAAGGATCTGCCATAGACTGAAAAAATAAGGAGAAATATATATTTTCCAATCCCCTGCCTTGTTATCTGTCACTTGGATGAAAATCACGTGAAGAAAAATAAAAAGAGGGGAATAAAAATTCCCCTTCAGACCCAAGAACACACTAACGCCCATGGATATAAATGTTACAATAAAAGAGCAGGACAACTACTAGCAGAGCTTTTATAGCTTAACAGTATTTTGACAACAAATGTTCATATTTCATTTGAAATTTATGAAACCTTTGTGCCTGTAATCCCACGAGCAGCTACATGGTAAATGAAAGTAGCAGGCAGTCTAGATTAATAATATTTTGCTTCATACTGGAAGAGCATTCTAAGGAAAGGAAATCTTGCTTTATCGGCTCTCCCACTTTCTTTTTTCTTCTTTTTTTTTTTTCTTAACAGTGTCTACACTGGGGCAGATTCAGAATTCTAAGACCTGCTTGCAAATACTCACAGATGCCTTATTAATTTATGAGAAACTGAAGGACCCATCACAAGATATAAGCGAGCAATTTAGAAATAGCAAGTAGAGGGGTATGATACATGGCAAAATACCACAGCTCCTGGTGTTAGAGAGCTACCAGTGGTTTAAATCAAGTTCAAGGGGAATACCTGGAGTAAGCTCCTGTGCTTCATAATCTAATAAAAAAATGATAGGAAAAAACAGTTGCCCTATGAATCATAACCTTTGCTTTCACATTTTCACAGTTTAGAAATACATGTATGCTAAAAGCTCAAGTGTGGCTTCTTGCACTTAAATGTATAAGTGTCTCTTTCACCAGCTCTATTTATCTTCAAGCATACCTAACATAAATTGCTGTGGTTCTTTTTTTTCCTTTTTAAAGTAGCATCTTAGTGCAAGCTACCTTGGCAAACTTGATGAGGCCTAATTTTCTTTTGAGAGAGTAGGTATTTATTAAAATTCTCATGCCTTTTTGGAGGTCTCACATGGACTTAACTCATATGATCAAGGAATATTAGGTTATTAAGGCGACGTTTTGATTTACTGCTTTGTTCCAAAGCACGAATCAAATGAAATTTAAGGGAAAAAAAACGGGTAACTTATTTCAAGCAGCTATTGGAGGTACTTTTTTAAAAGATATTTACTAAAAACATTCCTTTTGACTTCTTTCCATGAAAAATACAATCATTGTTCAGCTACTCTTAATTTCAGCTATTTCTGTGGCTTTTCATTTTCTAAATTTTAGTTCAAAACTTAACTCTGTAGCTTTGGAAAATAATATATCCAAAAAGTAAATACAGACGATTCCATTAAATAAGGTAGGAAAAAATTCATAGTTACGCTGTCTGTAAGATATTGCAGTAAAGAAAATACTTGCTAAAGTAACAGGCATTTTGGTCAAAAATGTTGTTCATGGATGGGTTAAAGCTGGGAAAACACGGGGTGAGAGAGATACAGCTGGGGAAGACTGAATGATGGAATGTATGTAGGTAGTAATGCCCCCTGTTTATTTTCAGGGGCACTACAACAGATAAAAGGAGCACAACAACACTATTTGGCAGCTAGAATAATACACTATTTTTCAACAAATCACTATCGTTAGCTATGCATTTTTGCCAGCAATGGAAAAGAGAAGTGTGCCATGCTTGTATAAATCTGCACAAGTGGGGTGACCCACTGTTGCTGTTACTGCTGCTGAAATGCACCACCCACTGCCTCACTGTGCTCACATTCACTGCTTGGCTTCCATAAACATTCAGCAAGCGATGACTGTCAACGGGTGCCATCTTTTCTGCATGGAGCAATTCAGTTTCACCTCATTACTTCATCCACACTTCCATCTCAGATGCCATTCTGTCAGTCTGCCCCACTGCTGCCATCTGTCACGCAGCAACAAAATGGAATGGAATATTGGTGCAAGGTTCATCCCTTACCAACAACATCTACCTCTGGCATCGCTGGCCAACAGAAATTTTATTTTCAGAGCAGCTTTCATATATTAGCACCCAAAAAACTTCCATTAACTTCCATCTGTGCTGAATGAGTTCTGTAACAGTCCCACCATTTTACTAAAAAGCTTTTATAGAAGGATTAGGTTGCACGAGGTTCAAAGTTTTATCAATTTACACAGATTTTATGGTTTTCTTGAAGTTCTTACATCTGAATGAATGAACTGAAAGAAAGCTAAGTCAAGTGAGGAAAAATCTGTGAATACACTATGCAGACTCATAGAAGCATAACTATATAGCAGTTATAACTCCACCTACATTTCCATAGTCATAAAAACTGATACAAATATAATTAGCTAATAAGTTTTGCACACTTAGGTTTGGTCAGAAAATCAGATATTCCTTAATGAAGTACACACTCTACAAGATTATATTGCTTCTGATGGCAGAAACTATTCAATTACTGATAGTAATGCATCCATCCAGAGCTCAAAAATCAACTCCATTATTAACATTCACATAATAATTCTAGGATAGCACATCTTTTCTACCAGCCCACACATTTTCAAAGGTGTATTTCCTAAATAACATAATATACTATATACACTGTATTGCAAACAGTATGACATATTTACTGAACACTTAAGTAAAGGACATGGGATAATCTTATAAAAGTTGGGAAAACAAATCGTAATATAGACAGAGCAAAAAAAACCCAAGCCTGTGAGTATCACTGCCACAAAGAAGCACTACACAGTGATATAGTGGTTGCAAAGGAGCTGAAGAACCAGGTAAAGAGGTCAGTATCAAAACACCAAAATTTCACTTGACTCAGCCTGAGAAGGCTGGATTACAAGCTAGAGTTTTCACAGATAAAATGCACCAGGCAATATATTCATTCCAAGATATGAACTCCTTTTCAAAGTATAAAGTATAAAGAATAGTAAACAAGTGAAAGAACTCAGTAAGAAGTTTTATATTAATATAAAATAGATCCTTATTTCTGTAATGAGTAATGCACATGACTTAATGAGTGAACCCTCTATGGATCTAATGACCAGTTTGCAGAGGCCCAGGTGGATATTCCCTCTATTCTTCACCTCATTGCTCTGGGCCATAGTGTAACCTCAGATCATAATACTGACATTTTTTTAAACAAAAGTTCTCAGTTGAGAATTATATGTATAAAACCCAAGGAATTATTTATATTTTAGTATGTTATATCGTAAATCAAGACATAGCATTGTCATACAGTTCTAAATCACTTTCTTACACCACCCACGAAGACCACATAAACCAAGAGTGTTGATGCACAGATAACAATTACCCATCCAGAAGGCATTTATTGGATTTTCTCCCATCATCTAACCTCATAAAGTTTGAACGTAAACTTCCCAGTAAAATGTAGAAACAAATATACAGCTACAGTTAGAGCAACCCAAAACCATAAAAGTGTTCCTATCTCTGAATGCCTGTTTGTTTCATTCCAAAACTATTAATTGTTTATAACATTCCAGCTGAACAAGTGCTTTAACATATTTAATAGTTGAAAGCTACAGTAGCTGAGATTTACAATCTGATTTCTCTATTTCCATTTCAGAGCAACAAATCAGAAACCCAATTTATTTTAAAAAAATCTAATAAACTTTATAAATAGATGTATTTCAGATGCCGAGACTACAAACTATTTGCATTTCCTCAGCCAAGCACTAATAATGTTGAGCATAAACATAATTTCTATGAAAGTATGTCCAACTAATGTCTTTTATTTGCCTTATGGCATTAGACTAGTTCTGCACCAAATGAGAAAAAGGAATAGTCTCTTGTTTTGTCTTTCCATGGGGAAGATGAAGAATGGTTTGGCTTTGGAGAGAATTTTAGTACAAGTGGTAGCTTGATCTTCCCCCATGTGTGTCTTCCCAAAGCATACTGAAGGAAGTAAAAAAGAAAGCTATCCTGATTTTTCTCAGCAAAAGTGGGTAGGGTTATAAATTGCTCTGAAAGCTCCCCTGACTTTAAAGTGATATCAGACTATGCTCTTTTACATCTGAAAACTGCCTTTTCTGCTAAAGACTATTTGTCCCAGTGTTTCATGTTTTCTTAGCTATCACCTTCTGCTACTCATACCTTTTCCTATCCCTCACACGCAACAGTTTATTTTCTCTCTGGTTTCCCAGCATCCATTCATTTCTTCATATATCCTGTAAATCACCACCTTCTGTATTTTCCCTGCATAACTTCAGTTGAAAACAAGAGAATGCCAAGATGAAACAAACAAGCATAACAGGTACCCACCACTACTCCTGGTTTGCTTAGGTGTATATTATGATAGTGTGAAGGATTCTGACAAAACACTTGGCACGATATCAATTATAATAATCATATAGTGAAATAATAACAGCAATTAAGAACCTTAGTTTTAGGCAGATTTTGATTGAAGTCTTCTTCATTTGCAGGTTTTGTAGTTAAAAATTTCAACAAGAAATTAAAGGCCAACAAGAAAAATAAAAACAGCACATGTAAATGATATACAGACTAGGGAACCATATGGAACCATACATACACTTACATCACAAGTAACTAATGGCAGTTGAGACTTCTATTTTCTGATATAGAATCAATACACGACCGTGCTTCTTCAAGGAAGGAAAAGTAAAACATATCCTATTGGAAAAGAGATCTTGCATAAACAACTGAACAAAGTAGATATTAATAAAATATATCTAATAGTTATTTTCACCTTCAGTTAAATTGTGCCCTATTTTATAGTGCTGAAATTGAAAATATCTTAAAATAACAACAAATCCCCAGGCACCTACTAACAAGGGTACTACAGAGATTTAGGGGCCTCTAGTGATTTCTCGAGTGCTAGTTTCTGTACCATCATCAGACTGATGTTTCTGCACTGAAAAGCTGTAGTTGATTATTCTTGTATTATTTTGGCTCTGCTACATGTGATGGGAAGAGCATTGTTTTCTACTGCATTAGCACTCTGAGGGCTCAGTCAAGATCAAGTGTCATCACAATAACAAAAACATATGCAGAGAGCATTCCTCCAGCTCTTTTAAACACAGACTCCTGCTGCTCATCTCCACATTTCAGAGATCCAAACTCCATTCTAGCATCCTTGCCTGAAGGATAGGACACGTGGAAGCAAGGATTAGCACAAACCATGGGTGGTCACCCACATTCTTGTTTGTATGTACACAGGTGGTAGACAAAGTTACCAATTTTGGGTAGCAGATTTAAAGACTGTTTTTAGTTTGAGAATATTACACATTGGTTACAACAAATGCAACTTATGTGTGATGCGTCATTCCAGAATTTTCCCGTTCAGACCCTCTTGGCACATCTTTTCAAGACTGCAAATAGTTTCAATTATTAGAGTAGAGCAAAGATACACAAAACAAATTTCATCTGTTGGCTTTCATCATACCATCAGGCATGATATGCTCTGCATGCATAGTCTGAAAACAAATTGACAGAAGAACAGAGCTAAAATGTCATGGCATCTTGGCGTGAACAGTGACCAAGAGCCTCCACTTCAAAACTATGTGTCAGACAGGCAGGACTTCTTGAGAGATACCAATTTTTGCAGTCAGATTTCCTTCACTATCACAGCCTTTCCCATACATTTGATTCTCAGAAGGAAAACAAGTCACTAGACTTGTGCAATGCTAAGAGCATTTTTTCTTCTCGCACTCATTCAAAGGGATGGATAAACCATGCTAGGCTAAAAAACACCACAGAGGAGAAATATAGTGCTGAATTTTCACACACAGATAGAACTAAACCTCTTTGCCTGGTGGATCAATTTGCCCTTCCTCTGAGCCCTGCATTTGGCAGTGAAGCTGCATGCCTGGAGCTGCAACAGGAAAGTGTGTGGCTGGTACCAAGACGCCATCTATCCCCAGTGCATAAAAGTTCTCAAGTCAGCTTTGTGGCTTGTAAAGAAGCAAACAAGGAGTCTAAATAAACATTTAAAACGTATGATTCATTTGGTATATTTGGTCCAAACATTCCTGTTATTCTTCAGAAGGAAGTCCTCAAGAGCTGTGAAGATGTTGGCACAAAGGTCTGCACTGCATACAGCTGCAGCATAATTAATCAAGCCTGATAACACCCCTGTGCAATACAGTAGTTTAACCACTAAACCAAGCCATCCTTACAAACACTGAAATGTTCAGCAGGTGAACTTTTGTCAGATTTAGTGTTCAATTACAGAAAAAAAACAAAACAAAACACATATAGAGAATTTTTTTTAAAAAAAAAAAGCACTTTACATGAGGTAAAAGTCTCTCATATTTCTGAATAGTTCTAAAGAAATCAAAAGTATGACAGCCTTTTACAGTGATAACACCTCAGAACACCAGTGGATAATCTTTGAAGAGGTAAGCAGTATTATCAGGATTTCCAACTGCAAACTGATACACTGCACTTGAGAATTAACTGACACTCTACATAAAATATTATAACTATTAATAGATATGGGAACCAAAATAATGGAAATAAAATACGAGATCATCAGTATCAAGATTTTTATAGTTGGACGAGTTGGGTGCCATTAAGGCAAAACACAACTATGGGGTATTACACCTTTTGGATCAGGTGTCCCCAGTAACATGCATGAGACAAACATGGGCACTTGTTCCAAAAGTAACCCCAGCTTGGTTCTTTATGACTTTAGCTTGAAGGATTTTATTTTCTGTACAATCTTAAAAGTGAAAGTGCAGTCACTGGCTGCTGCCTGCACTGTTTATCATAAAGTCAGCTCACTTTGTGCTGTCCAATTAAAATAAACTACAGCTGCACTATATCACTATTTTTTCTAAGTATCTGAAAACATTCCTGCAAAACCCAATCTCCAAAAATAAAACATAAATGAAAAGCAACAGTTCACTTGGCAATCATTGAGGAGGATGTTTTGACATTATTTTCATGTTATTTAATGCGCGTTTTCCACTTAAAAACAAGAAGCTCCTGTCACAAATGATTTAGAGTTTTACAATAATTTATATGACATAAGAAAGGCATATAATGGCTTGCTGCTGTTAACCTTTTAAAATATAAAATTAGGATACAAACAACATTTTTTTCTTTGATAACTTCTGTGACTGTTTTGCCATGCATTGTGTCAGACAGGCAGCATTTCAGGGATAGCTGGTGCTATATAGCAGCAGTAAATAAAATACCCAAACTCCATATTTTCACTGAATTTTAAATGGTATTTCTTCTATTACTCTGCTTTAGTTCACACCTGGAAAAATGACAGACTATATAACTTTTCTTTATCATCTTTTAACAAATTATGATTTCAAAATGATTTATTTACATACATTTTCGCAAACTGGGGTCTCATGACATGTTTGTATGTTTCATTTGAAAGAAATGAAAGAACAGGAAATACAACACAAACTTTGTTCTTTGTCACCGACTTTGTTCCAGTTCTTCCAGACATCACACTTCTAAAGTCAGGCTGCCACCAACAGACAGCAGGCAGACAATAGAAGGTGATGCTCTCGTCTGCACTGCACAGTCGGTACATAAGGGCTCTTTTACTAAACAACTAATGAATTTATATGAAAATAAAAACAATGTCAATTTTATATGGCACGTAAAGTGCCTGTGCAGAAGATTTCTGGGTGGATAGTGCACCTTGAAATACCTGTAGACATCTCATACCTAAAAGATTTTGCGTAGCTGGAGATGCACAAATTTTCTTCCCGACAATTTTGCAAAGTTAGACATTATTTAGATAAAGAACAACACTGCACCTTTAAGAAAATGTTATTTTTCCTGAGGCCCTATCAAGGTAAATTTCATCAGTATTCAAAGAATGAGCAAAGCACTTCAACAATTTATTTCAATAAAAGAAGACTTAGCTGAAAGGAGTATAAATGATGAGAACTTGCTTTAAACTGATTTATTCCCTGCAGCAATAAAAGGAATGTTTCTTCACTCAGCTGTTTAATATGCAAATATGCAGAGCATCCAGCTTCTGACAGCACATCATTAATAAAACCTTGCACTAAGCAGAGCTCCCGATATTTCATCCTGATGAAAATACATGATGATGATTTTAGACTGTATAATTTCGGAGTTGGAACAATGTACTTCCCAGTGATGGAAACTCAGCAATCCACAGTTCTAGCGTAGATTTTTTAATAAGTTAACCTATTTCTGTAAGAGGAAGACATCTGTTTACAAGAACTGCAAATACAGAAAAGCTTGCAACCAAACACTCTCAACTTTAAACCTTAGTTTGGGAAACAATACAGAAAGAACCATATTGTTCAGAGAAGAACACAAGAGTCGGTTCCTTTCTTAATGACTTAATTCCTTTCTTGTTTAACAAGCTTCTTGTACTAAAAAGTCCACTTTAGCTGTATTTGCACCAGCTACTTGCTGCCAGCTCAGTGACACGTTTTCAGCAAAAGTGGAAACGAATGCTATTCCTCAACATGAGTAAAAGAAAAAAAAAAAAGGTTCTAAAATTTTACTGCTTTCCATTCAAATCTACGAAGATGAATTCCTATAAATGATTCAGCTGTAGCACAATACTTTTTGTGCTTGTAGCCAAATTAAGTACACGCTTTTTTTGTGTGCTAAAAAACTTGCATACACACACTCTGTCTAAAGAAGTTTTTAAGAAGGCTGAACACCTATCAAATGTTTGAAATAGGGAAAGGAATATTTGCCAGTGCTCTGCTCTGAAGTCTTTCCAGTCCAAAGCTGGAAATTGGAAGCTGTGCAGAAATGCTGAATTTCTGAAGTATCTCTTTGTGCAGAATTGATCCTTATGGGTGATGCAGAATGCATCTCAGAATGGACACTCACACAGACGATGTTGATCACTTTACAACATGGAACCTAAGGAGCGCTCATTTGCTTGCAGTAGTAGGTGACAACTAGCACAGTTGTTCAGGTCTGCGAGGATTTTTGTGGGATTTTTTTTTGGCAGTGGTATCCGGTTCTTTTGCCACTGCACTGCTAGGTCACATGTAAAGAGAGACCACTTCTGCACTGCGAGAACAAGAAAAAAAAAAAGACTTTATGTTGTAATTCAAAAATATTTCTATTATGAATCAATCATTTAGCGTATTTCAAAGAAGTTTGAAGGATTTTCCTTTGAATCGTTTCCCACTGGGTGCCTAGGAAACAAAACATCTTCAGGGCTAAATTTCAGGGGAAGTCTTGCAGATTTTAGTAAACTTCTCCTAGCCAGTACTTTACATGTTTCTGTTTTCTGTGCGTGGCAATACTCCCTCATAACTCAAATGGGATTAACCAATTAAACATTTCCCAGTAGTCTCTAAAATAGCTGCTCTTGGCATGTTTTTTGCATGGAACAAACCTCAGCGGGAGGATATGATAGAAATCTTGCACTATTTAAATATAGAATTGGGACATCAAAGAAAGGGTTGTATTGAAATAACATGGATAATTAAGGAAGTGGAGAACAGTAATAACTGATTTACATAAAATGCTAATAAGCCTCTCGACTTGTTCGGCAATTTCTGCTTTAGGCATGGTAACTGCGGGTTCAAATCTGTGTACTAATTTTATTTTAGGGTTTTTTTTTTCTTTTTCATTCTTTTTCTCCCCCTATTTTTTAAGCCCTCTACATCCAGGCCAGCCGCTATCTGGCAACAAACACCTTTTCTCAAAACAAAACCCAAATCCAATCAGAATCTGAATGGAAACTTAGGTAAAAGTTTGTTCACATTTATATCCGCACAGGCACACAAAGTATAAAAGCCTTTAATTACTCGCCTGCGTGCATATGTGTTCAGACTGTATCCCTCTCATTTTGGCTCACTTTCACATCATGCTGAATAGTGCCTTACAAACAAATGATGACATATGAAAAACGTTAAATGCTCTTCACAATTAGCAGGGCTTAAAATCTTGGAGAACAATTGGAGTGCAATAGAAGTGCTGTGCTTCCATGGTGCGGTGCTGTGTGGATGGGATGATGAGGGCATTGCACCAGCACTGTAGGTTATAGCTATTTTATACCATACCCTTGTGCCATTTGCTTCTGCGAAGAAATTATATGCTCTGAAATTCTTGTTTTATTTTACTCTCCGACTGATCTCCCCTCACACTGCTACAGCAGCAGTGGCTTTGAGATGTGAATGTGAATGAGTGTCTGAGCTGTTCCTTCAGGACATGTCTGCGTATTGACCTTCAGCTTACCCTGTTTCCCTGTGAGCCCTCTAAGCATGATCCATCGCTTTCTCAGGCCATTCTCCCTTCACCCCATTGATGGGTTTCAGAGCTACTTAAATTTCAAAGTCCTGATGCGTTGCAGCAGTGGCCGGGGCTCAGCTTTGCTCACTTATAGATTGTACAAGGTCACAGTAAGGGAAGGGGAAAAAAAGCCGGAGCATTTATCAGGATGTATTGCTTTACTTTTTCTATCCATCACAAAGGCGATGATTCTATTTTAGTGAAAATCCATTGAACTCAGATCAAGTCAGATGGCTGTTATCATTGGAAACTCAAGAGCTGTCACACCATAATTGGTACAAATGATGAACACTGAAACGTGGGGCTTGAGGATGCTTAATGGTCTTTAGTGAATTTTTTTGTTGCTTTTTAAACACCACAAAATCATTTCACTTTAGTAATTTCATTTTGAGCACGCTAAGATTTTGTTATGCAAGAACAACTGATTTCATTACAATCTAACAATATCTGAGCTTTGAACACCCATTTGCCCTCTGCCATGTACACACAAACACACACACAGGTACACACTCGTGGACCACATGGACAATTACAACAGCGTGCCTCGAAACAGAAGCTCTTCTGATTCTGCTCATCTCCTGTGATGTATTTTCTACTTAAAATACCCAATGATACCATGCAGTATTAACAGGAACTTCTGCAGCAAAACACTGCTTTACTGCTTTGTATTTTGGGGATTAGGTTTGGCAAGGCTTCCCTGCAAGAATAAGCCACGTGTATGCTGGTAACGGGAAACGAAACGATATGGGACTTCATTACTCCACTGCCCTCTCAATGACAAATAACTCGGTGATTAAAAATAAAATTGGGAATCCCAATTCATACCTACACTAAAAAACTTTCAGTACATAGATATGGAACTAATAGATATTATTCAGCATCATTACAAAGGTGTTTCAGTTGTGACAGAAGCATGGTACAGGGAAATCAGGGTCACAGAACGCAAAGGAGCAGCGTATTGCCTGCACACCTGATACAATTCCTTCTTCCCATCAGCCCAGGCACATTCATTATCCTCCTGGTTAATCTTCATTCTACTTTCTATCAGTCGTGACAGACTCACATTTTACTTACTTGTTTTGATTACATCATATGCACATAAGAAAGATCAGCTATCCCAGGTGCTAGGGGAGCTTGACAGATAATTAAAAATGCCTCTCTAATTAAGAGAAAAATAGCAACAAACAACAACTTTCCTCCGCAGAAAAACAAGCCAATCCACAAAATTGTTATTTTCCTACTGAAACTGCATAATGAAATAACTGCCACCCAATTTTTGAAAACAAAAAACCCAACACCCGACCTTCTTCACTTTCCACACAAACTCATTCCCTAGACAGATGAAGCACACAGTACATATTCAAAGTCTGCACATTCAGCTTCACAAGCACTATCAAATGTTTGCCTTCGATACTCTAGCACACCCACCTGAATATGGTAGAGGAAAGCTATGGTTATTAACTAGGAATGTCCTAAGCTACCTGGAGCTTTTTATTGTTCAAAATTATGTTTAGACCTTAGGTTTTGACCTCCTTTCATGGAGCCTGAACAATGCATTTTTTATGAGAAAGTACCTCCAATCATATGAGATTTCAGGAGAGAGGGAAGGGACAAAGGATGCACAGCACACAGTGAGAGCTGGCCACAAACTCTTTGGAGCACCTCTAAAATTCCTGCACAGTGGCATTAATAAGCTGTGCTTCAGGAAGCAGAAAATCTTAAATAGGGTGGTATCATGGCTTTAAATCCCTTTTATAACACACAAAATTTGGAAAAGCTCTATGTTTAAAATACTGTGTTGTCCCTTAAAAAGAAAACTATACCTTCATCAGTGTAATAAAAACTTATCATTTTTGTGGATGTTTTAAATCTCCCTAATAATATTTCACACATTTTTAACTGAAGCCAACTGGGCATACACTGTATGTTTAGTGAGGAGCAAACCATGTTGTAAGATCTGAGTTATTATGCATTTTTAGCAGTGCAGTATCCTAGACAAATAACTGATTTCCTCACGTGTGATAGCAGATATCCAAACAGATGTAACAGATACAAACACACTAAATGCTTACATTGAG
Source organism: Perdix hodgsoniae (assembly GCA_035772895.1). Classification (NCBI taxonomy): domain Eukaryota; kingdom Metazoa; phylum Chordata; class Aves; order Galliformes; family Phasianidae; genus Perdix; species Perdix hodgsoniae. The sequence continues at coordinate 3,075,557 of JAPSGF010000045.1, read as the reverse complement.
AAACTTCTTTTTGCTCACTGATTTACAAGATATAAAAGAATACCCTGCAAGAACTATGTTGATTCAAAATAGTGAATAATTACTTCAAAATAGCTAGTTAGTTTGCAGATTAGACAGGCCGATGACAGAGAACTGAGCCAGAGGATTCCAAGTGCTCACAATGAGCAGAGTGGTTTGCTCCTTATTTCTTCACTTGAACTCTTATCAGACAGGGCAGGTCTGAAGAGCCTTCCCCACTTATACCACTAAGGACAACATTAATTTGTCCTCAACAGAATTTCTGCTCTCACCTGTTCAGGCAAGCAAGCATTCCATGTCCTCCTGTCTCCATTTGACAACTGTCTCAGAACTGAGCTTCTTCCAAAGGAGATGCTATACCAATCAGGCATTTGCATTTTTATTCTTTAAGCCTCTCGCTTCCTACCCTATCCCCAAACTCGTAACGCAGCATTTCCTCCTGCTGAGAGGAAACATCTTCACCATTTCCAACAGCCCTGATGCCTTCTGTTGTCCTTTTGGGACGGTGAGCAGCAGGGGGAGGCACTATTACACACAGGCCTTTAATTCCTTTGAACACTTGCTCTGAACATTTACTGTGCACAAAGCCAAGAAATGGATGTGCTCAGTTTGGGGCATATGCTTCCCAGGTCCCACGTAGCACAGCAAGGCCTGGCTTCCCAGTTCCACTATCACACGGCTCCCTGGGGTCTGACCAGGTCTCTTCGTTCTCCATACAAAGTCACACCTTTCCAGAACACCCTTGTAGAAGTCTGAATCTCTCTGACAAAAACTGGTGCAAATCCTGACAATTCAATCTGAGCACAGTTAGAATCTCTCCAAATACAAAGTTTAAAATGAAAAGTCAGCAAAACAAATTGAAATCCTTTAGCTTCTATTCTACATCAACAGTGGCATGCTTTCATCATACTGCTCTTACAAGTTGTGAATATTTACTGGCCAATGTCAGTAAAGCACTCTGAAATTCTGATATCGAAATTCCCATAGAAAAATGTAACGCTTAGTAAATACAGCCCATGGAGAAAAGGGAATAGAAGAGGATGGATTATGCAATAAAAATATATAAACAGCATTTCCAAAGAGCTGGAGAAAACAAAATAACTAATGTGTGGCACAAGAAAGGACGTCTCTGGCACAGCAGTGGATGACAGCAGCAGTGGGCAAAGTGGGCCTGACATTGCATTTCCCCATCCCAGGTAACAGCTTTAGATTCTCTTCCATTCACTGGAGATGTCAGCAAGGAAACAAAGTTATGTGGCAGCTGCTACTGTATTTTCCTTATCCATATAAATGCATTTTAAGGTGGGAAATAAGGTTAGGGGAGTGACCTTGAGGTATGGTCTTCAAGCTAGTGATTCCTACATAACTTCAACCTGAACACTGTAAATCAGAGGAAAAACAATGGATGACACCAATACATTTACCATGAACATCCACGTGGAAGAATTAAACCTGTTACGTGCTTTAGCACAGCCCGTCTGGAAACACTTCTGTGATTCTTATGCTGCCCCATAAAGCAGACAAGTTTTTTCATTACTGGATGGTAGGAGTATTACAGCAAAACTTTTCTCTTTCCTGCTAAATCTCCCTTTTCAACCCCTAATCTCCCCATGAAACAATTTAACAATGCTGTCATTAGGTAAGCAGGACAGCACGGATGCAAATCCCTGTGGATCGATGCCTGCCCTGTGTCAGCACCACGCACCCACACGTGCTTTGCTCACTGGGTTCACCTCTCTTGGAATAAATTGCCCTTTGCACACCAGCAACACGACCAGGGTGGGTTTCAGGGCAATTAACATCACTGGAGAGTACCCATTCTTCAATAACCTCCACTGTACTTAAACAAATCGGATCACAGATTGGGGCCACATAAAGCTCGTGGTTAGTTAATAAGCACTGGAAGATGCATGCTCTTTGCTGGTTTGGGTTAGCAGAATTAGGGTATGACCAGATGCTAATATCCGGTAAAAGGTCATCGGAGCAGTCAGACTTCAAACATCCCATAAAGGTACTGAAGCCTCTCATTCCTTCGCTATCTTTTGTTCCTATCAGGTTTACCTAATAGATGATCCTAACAATTCACATTGGCAGTCCTTTGTAGTGTAATGAACACTATGTGGTCTGATGAATGCAACCACTGCACAGAAAACGTCAGTTCTTTCATTAAGAAAACCTTCCCAAGTTCATTGTATTGAACCGGCGCTCCAGCTATTAGGCTGATACATGACACAGTCAATTCCAGTTACACTTTAAGTGACTATTCATGTTCAGTGAATTCAATTTTTAAACCTAATTTATATGTGTTTAGATATTTACATGAATGCACATTTCTTCCAATTTACTCTTAGATATCTTTTTCTGAGTTTTCTACTACTGGGGCAGGGGGGTGAGGGGGGACATGGGGAGGAAAGGGATTGTATTTCCCAGCAGATCCTGGAAATGTATAGCTGATGGAAGAGACAGAAAATCAAATCAGCAGCTTCCTGAGAATATACTTGCATACAACTCTGAATTGCTTGCAGGTAAAATAAGTCACAATGTATGCACATTTTTTTTATTCTGTAAAATAAAATATCTGCATGAATTTCTTTCTACAAAGACTACTGTTATTTCATATTTACTTCTTAGGAACAGTTTTCTGATATTAGCTAATGCAGTACCTTCTTGTATCTACTATTCCCAATTAGTATAACGTAAACTTTTAAAGCAGGCAATTAAAAAGTTAAGCTGTTGCTAGCTCTGAACAGAAAGCACCAGTTCTTTCATTAAATAAACCTTCTCAAGTTCATCGTATTGAACTGTGACTCCAGCTATTAAACTGTGCGATCACACAGTCAATGCTAGATATAGTATCAATTCAATTTAAGCATCTTTTTGTTATTGCTATCCTTTCTGCACTGTCTTTTAACCTTCTTTATTTATTGATAATTATTAGAGGGCCATTGGTTCCAAAAGATATGTATCTTCTCATTATACATATCCTCTACAGCCCACAGTAATAACATTATTTCTGTACAGATCATGCTAAAGTCTTTGAAGAATTTACAGTGTGCACAGATTAAGATACAGCTCTTTAGAAATAAAAACCAGATAAGGTCTTTTCTTGTATCATATCAATATCTATCTACAGAAATTTTTCTTTCTATACATGTATTCATAAAGAATGGTTTCCTTCTTTTAAAATATATTACAAAAATATTCCTATTAACATGGATTTGCTTTAAGTTAAATACAAACGATCAATTCTGCATTTCTAAAATGGAAAAAAAAAAGTTATATCCCAACTTCACCATCCTTAACGTATTTGTGGAATAAAGCTCTGCTCTCTGAGAAGTAGAATTCTTTTCTTAATACTCCATTTTGTAAGATAAATTACAATTATGGGATGCAGGGAATTTGTGGCTTGATATCCTTTGCAAGCAGAGAAAGGGATGCCCTTCAAAGTTAGAGGGTAATCATTACTGACCTTGTGCATTCAAGACAGCATAGCAGGTTTCTATATAAAGAAACTTACATGGAGGTCACTGAAGCACTAGTGAAGAGGCATAAAGAAGGAAATAGGACAGAATACAGCATTGGTTAAGCGAGTTAAAAAATTAACTATAAACAGATTTGGTAGGGAAGACAGAAACACAAGAACATGTTCTTTGCATGCCCATTCAAATTTACGGTTCTGCATTAAACGTTCATTATCAGTTAAGTAGCCTTTATGGTGTAATTATTAACTTTTACAGTTTCTGCAAAGTTTTTTTTCTCTTCTGTCCAAACGCACCACGTGAGCACTCTGTGGTTTTTGAGCAGTGAGCCATGTGCTGAGGGCTGGCAACGCTCAGGCAGGACTTTGCATGCCGATCTTCACTCCTTTACTCATTCACAGGGTGTCTGTTAATCCTTCCTTGTTTTAATTTACCTGTCTGCAGAATAGGCACCATAAAACCACCAGGCATCTCCCCAGGGTTCTATGACACTTAGTTCGGCACTTCAAAAAGCACACTTAGTAGAGCATTTTGAAATCATTGAAAGAAAAGCATTATGTAAAGAAAAATAAATTACTTTAGCATGATGAGGTTGTTTGGAAAATGTTCAGCTAAAGTGCTTTGGTAAGAAATATTAAAACACCTAAAATACACAATGGCTGCCTTCAGTATGCTTTTTTCCTTCAAACAAAATCTTAAGCTGTAGCACAGAGCAGGTCCTATTTACGTGTACGTATCGCTCCCGTTTAGTTAAATCACAGTTGGTATTACATTCACATTTTTTCTTTTTCCCCTCTAGATAAAGAACAAAAAAACGGAAAGAGAAATTAAAAAACTGAGATCTTACTTTGTTACACGTGTAACAGCAGAGACACAAAGCCAGTTGCCTTTCCACCACCTCTGCCAATTCTTTACAGCCTCGCAAGGTAATGTTGGCCTGGTCAGGCAAACCTCTCTTTTCTGTTGGGTGCTTCATCTCACCGCCACCATCCTGCTGCCCAGGTGGGAAAATGCAGTCTTAACACACAGAAAACCACCACAGAAGGTCAGTCATTCTCACGAATAGACGTCCACAGCATCCTACAAACAATCCACCAGCTTGACTGTTTTGGCCCTTAAACTTTTCCTCCCCTGCCAGCTGACAGCAGACTGTTTCCCAAAATATGTTTCATTTTCAAGAGAGAGATTTATTACAGTCCCGTTATCACATTCATACCCTTCCTGAAGAGATAAAAATAAGAAAGACCTTACAAGAAGATGTTGTAGCAAAAGCTAAATCATAAATGTTTGATAAGAAATGGCTAAATCCAGACAAATAACTGTTCAATCCCACTTTGTATTAGGTAGATAAAGTCATACAGGAAATCAATGTGATCTATTGAAATGAAAAAAATGTCCAGCTTCGTGACTATATGGTATCATAGAATATCTGAAATTATAAATGGGCTGCTTCCATAACTGTTATATAACAAGAAGTTACACCGTTTTTATTTATTTTGTGCTTATGAATGTAAAAGCAGGATATGAAAGTCACTATTTGTCAACAGGGCAAATGTGGGCAGCAGTGAAGTAGGTGAGTATTTATAACCTTTTTACTTTCCCACTCTTGAAGGGAATACATAATCGTCTCTAGGGATAAAAGGAACTTCAGTCACCCACTGCCCTGGGCTCCTTTTTAGCACAAGCTGACAGATGTGCTAAAATTATAAGTGTAGTGTTGTGATGTTGACTCCTAAAGCAGCAATCATTAAGGCTGAAATTAGTATCCCCTCCCAGCCATTCAAATGTTAAAAAGTTCTGACACAGGGCATAATTGGACAACTTTACCTAGTGGGGATAGCATCACATTTTATCCTACTGACTTCTTTCTGCCTTTTTCATCCCTGCTCCAATTTAAATGAAGCAAAACAACTTTTCATACATCTTTCACTTACGCAAAACAAAAATCTGCTTATGCAGAAAGACATCTCAAAAGCAGACATGAGTTCACAACTACATATACAAGTAATATTGTTTAAGGCTATATTATTTCAGCTGACAACAGTATTTTAAATAAGTTGCAGTTAGAAAGAAGACTGAAGGGAAAAAAATAAACAGATGTCCTAATATGTATTAGCATCTGCTGGAAGAAAATACTCATTTGAAAATGTAAAATATACTTTTCTGCCTATATGAGCTAATTAGTTACAATCAGCACTAACACTCTCCAACCTTTTGAAATCAGTGTTGCACACATACTGTACTCGCATGCACTTGAGTAAATCTCCAGCAAATACAGCGGTTGCTACAAATTACAGTAAGTGTTAAAAGATTTCAGGAATTCACACAATTAGATCTCAGGTCATTTAGATCAGCGTGAACTGAAAAACATGTTAGTGTGCAATCTGCACTACCACTTCCTCAAACACTGCTCAGTTTGACACATCATTAACCAATGGGCCATCACCTGCTAAACACTGGGTGACTCAAAACAAGATTTCGACAGTGGCACAGAAAGAGTAATGCAGCTGTGTTTCTAAGTATTCTTGTGGCTGTCTAAAGAAAAACAAGATATGTTTCGAGGCCCACACTGTAATGGAAAATATGGGGAAGATAACTGGGAAACCTCACCACTGTTTTAAAGAGCAAATAAAATTCAGTGTTTGTGAATGTTTAACGCTCTGCTATTGAGAGTTAGATTTGATTTGTAATGGTTGATGGACGCATCTACTTCTGGCACAAATATAGTGTTAATATAGTGACTCTCATTGACCTGTACTATGTGTTGAGCCAACAGTTTCAGCACACTCACCAAGCCCTACACCCCATTTTTGGGGGCTACTATCCATCTACATCTGACTGTGCTGGTCTCACACAGGGAACAGACACCCCTGAACCTCTATTACTCCACATTTCTGGCTGTTGAAGACTTACCTGGTCAATGCACAAACCTTACCTCTAATAAAAGACACAAAGCAAACTAACATACCCAACTCAGTTCTACTGTGATACCACAGCACTGCAGCCAGGGCAGCAAGCAAACATTTTAATTGACAATGATTCTCAAGGTGATTGCCAGCCCCTTCTATCCTATACGTTCCTTTGCCGTTCAGCTTTATTGAGGATTTGCTTCCCAGCGCACAGGCTGGACAGCCTTGTGCTGTAAAGCTGCTGTGCATAATGAGGTGGGAAGCGCCAACACTGCTGCGAGGATCCTGTGCCAAGATCGAGGGTGAGATACAGAAGGCTTCAGTTTAACCCAGTTTATCCCTGATTGACTATCAACATGTCAACACTCACCCTAGATCAACTTCTAGATATTCGTTCTCACTGATGACTTCCTAAATTTTCAAACAAGCATTTTCATGCTTTCTTTTATTATGTTTACAGATCTGCCCACAAGCATCTGCAATATTATCTCATTATCTTTCTTCATAACCCACATTAAAATTCTCCTTTTCTTTGCTATCTAATCTTTTCTTTTGCATCAAAAAAATCGTGCCTAAAACAGGGCCTACCATATTGATTAATATGATCTCATTATATGCTTGTTCTTTTTATCTGTGTGCATCCTTGACTTTTGATTAACACTTAAATTTCAAGCAATACAGACTCAGAACAATCTCTCTGGCTTTATTTTGCATATTTATTAATATGGCAGGGTCCTCATCTGTGACTAACAGTCTAGGAACTGCAGTAATGATAATTATCATCATTTTGTTGTTCCTTCTTTGTTGATATATAAGCATGTAAACTGGATTTTGTTTTCTGGGTAGGACTGCCAGGGATGACTGTAAGGAGTTCTGCTTGAAGAAGAAACCCAGGAGCTTTTTGTAATCGCTTTCAAACTAAGGGCTGTAGTGTTTTGCTTTGTTTTATTAATGGAAATTAAGGATGGGAAAAATTGCAGGGTAACAGCCAGGAAAAACTGTTTGGAAAATACTAATTAGAATGAATATGTGTGATGTTGTCAAGAGAAACAGCATACACATATTGTAAGAAAATATTGTAAACATAATGTAAGAAAATAAAAGAACAATGAATTGCAAATTCTGCTTGTATCAACAAGGATGTACGTGCATAACACACTACAGTGACAGACAGTCTCCACATAAGAGAGGGAACTTGAAACGTTAACTCTCACTGATGAATCTACTGAAGATGAGAGTTCAGACACTGAAGAATCCCATTTAAGAATGGAAGAACCAGTACTTTCCTCCCAAATTTTCAAAACTGAAAGTAAGAGATTATCCAGTCTGATGCCAGCACCTGGATTACATTTTTATATATTGTTATGCTATATAACTAATTATATTATTTGGGAGCCAAACACGGACTGCACACATAAACGCTTTATCACGACTGTATAAACCATGTCTTTATTTGGAATAGGAGTTATGTTAAGGATATCTGAAGCTCTATTTTTCTTGCATACAATCTGTGATGTGAAGCTGAAAACTGAGGAAAAGGGCAGACAAGCTTAAAAACAAGTTGATTGTGACAGTTCTATCAGGAAGAAAGTGAAAATGCAAATGAAATAGACATTTTCTAAATACAGTTTAATTTATAAATAAGACTTCACATCACAGATTTGTTTATCCTCATTTGGTGATAATTGTTCACAGCAGAATATATCAGAAAATTCTATAATAGGAACCACAGCCAGGAAACGTTAAATAATTAATCACCCTCCCAGCCACTTGCATTTCTGTTGATATAAATGACCGTATAATTCCAAACCCAATTATCACTACTTAGCCATTCCATTTTGTAGTTAAAATCCCACAAAATTAAAGTGCATCAATTGTTAATGGTAATAGACCAGACAAGGGATTAAAGATTATTTTAATGTTTATTTCCTGTCAAGAGGTTTTTTTGGCAGGAAGCACTACAGACAAAAGGGCTACATTAAGATGGGATTCGTACAATGTATTTAAATCTACTAACTTCTAAAAACCTTATGGTATAATTACTTGTTTAATCTACTTGTTCCCTAAAGATGCCAGTGGGGGTTTATCAAGTCAAGTTCATTATATCTGCTTCTTAGAAACCAAAATATTCCTTTTAACTTTCCAAAAAGCAGTCAAACCTACCAAAAACACAGCTCCAACAACAACAGAAGTGGAAAAGACTACTCTAAAATACAAAGACATCCAGATGACTGTCAGGACATTTTTCTATCATATTCTGCTTGATTTATTCTCTTTTACTAGTGGCAGTACGTATCTTCATAAATGATTTGATCCTTTCGAACACACTTAGAACAGTCACTTTAATGCCAAGAAAACAACATTAATTACAGAATTTCTTTTGTCTGCCACTGAAATCGAGACTTTCCTCCTCTTTTCAGAAAAGTATTTATGCAAATTAATTATATAGTGAAATTCTGGTTCAAAGATTACTTTGTTTTCTAAAAATGCAAAGCTATCAAAGCCATTGGAAGTATTTTTTTTTTATCATTAACACAATGACTGTGTTCTGTTATTTGGATGTGAGGGTTAAGGAATCTGGGGAGGGGGCTGCAGTTTGTACTATTTCAATAAGCAGCAAGAGCACTTCAGAAAGGCTTTCATCTGTGTAAAATTATAGACATGCATATGTATCTTGGGTCTTTTATGAAATCATCAGGTTCGGAGCTGGCACTGAATGTGATGGTTATTTTAGGCAGTGTAACCTCATTCATCTGATTCCAGTCCATTTCTGTAAAAGCAGAAATGTACATACGTACTAAAAATAAATGCTGAGTGGGAAATATTTGCATCGATGTGCATATGCGTGCCCTTCTTCATCCATACAGCATTATTGCAGAATTCTCCAAAATCTCTGGACAATTTACAGCACAAGAACATTATGATATCCATTTCTTTTCTTTCTTCTTGTTTTTTTTTTCCTGCAGGAAACTCTTAGCCTGCATATACCCAGCGAAACAGCACATTAAATCCTACTCCAAATAGCAGTGTACATAATCACTTCAAATTGTATCAATGGCAGGTACTGTTGCTCACTATGTTTCAGTAGGAGTCCAGTCACTGATGGGCTGAATGAAAGGGACTATGACCCTTTCTCCTCTCTCACCCCTTTATAGGAGACAACTGGGGCAGGTCTGTGTCAGTAACACTTCAGTGCTGTCACAGAGAAGGGATGTACAGCCTAAGTGATTGCTCAGGAGGGCAGTGAAGAAGTTCCTATCTAATACCTGCATCACCTGGTAACAATATCTCTAATTAGTGAGCAGTAAGTTTATTAAACGCCTAATAGTGTTAATAACTCAGATATCATCAGATGCAGGTATTGAGAAAGAAGCTTCTAAGACAAACTGAATAGCTGTTTATCCCAGAGTCCCAGTTGCTGTAGGACATTACACTGACGATGCATGTTTGGCATATAGGAGCACTGTAGAATTAAAATTGCTATGTAAGGTGCTTTCCCCACACTTTTCCTAGTCTGCAAACCCCTGTCCTCAACCCTCCATTTATCACCCCCCAGAAAAGAGGAATAAAAAACCACAATGTTCAGACTCCTTATCTCTTCTGAGACTTTGGAGAACAACAAGACATGGCATGGAAACCCATTCCATAACGTTTCATCAACATAAAATTTACTGTGAATAAGGCCCTAAAAACCTATGCACAGCTCTGATTTAAGCTTCTGAATCCTGTCCTCCCAAGAATGCTTCCATTATAATAAATACCTCACCATGACATTATATGCTTACAGCTTGGATTCTGGGCAGAAGTTAAACAGCCTATCCACAAGCAAGTTCTTGCTGGCCAGGATCTGGCCTAATTCAGGCATTCTTGTTTAGCAGGTTCAAGGCATTATTTGAGATAAAGAAATGCCAGGTTCTTTTTCCCAAGTATTACAACGTGGTAATGAACAAAGCAGGTTTCCAAGACTGAAAATTTCTCTGCAATTTTCTCTTCCAGACTTTATCAGTGAGAGGAATTAATCTGTGGAAACAATGCTTCCTTCAAAACTCTCATCTTCTGTATATTTTATTTTTAAATTATTGTGTTAATAATGGTCTCAGCAGCAAGTGGAGAATATGCGTGAAGCATCTTCCCTCTTTATAGATTTCCTGTTTCTGCAATTTCACTTGAAAAATGACAGTGCCCTGCCATCTGAAGTTTTCAGTTTGTTTAACGCCAAGCAAAAGACAATTAAACAACCTACAGTATATGGTCATGAGAGCATAATTGCTCACTGGTGCTACTTGTTCTGTCAGCTGCCACAGTGAGCAGCAGCATTTCAGTTTTCCCAGTCTAGCAAGCCTGCTGGAGGTTACAGACTATGGCAGCAGCCGCACGCTGAGGAGAAAATATTTCATGGGCAAAAGAAATTTCCACTGTGTTCTTGGGAAGTTGAGTTAGCACAGAGTAAAACATATAGCATTCATGCTGGACATATATCTAGAAGGGCATTCTTTAATCATTTTCCTTAGAAGCCCACAAAATAGTGCTTTATCTGCTGGCCTTTTCTATTTTCTCACACACTTCCTTAAAATACTCCCATTTTCAATAAGCATTCTTTCTCCAAAATCCCTGGAAGTAAAGTTATACCCCAAATCTACACCACTTACATTATTCTCCGCAACACTGAAGTTCTTGGCAAGAAATGAATGATCAGTCTTTTAATAAGAAGTTGATTAACACCAGAAGAATGGATGGTTAGATGAAAGACAAAGATAAATCGAGCCCTTCAAATCCTGCTTTGGGTAGAAATCATTCCCAAACCAGACTGACCTAAATTAGTTCCCGTATGAGAGATCTTCAAGGCAGCTCTGCATATTATCTGGTGTTCTCACAAGGACATTCTCATAGCTGGTCTTATTTTGCCATTTATAGACAAGTTGTAGATCTGACTGTCACGCAGTCAACATCTGATCTACCGCTATTGATAGCCTCTCCTATAGGCAGAAACGACAAAAAGTAACTTAGATCACCAACGCACATGCAAATCATTGCAGTTCTCAGTCAGTCTTACACACATTCAGGACAACCTGCTATCCACATCAAAGACAAAAAGCACAACATTAACATCATTCCCTGTAATGGCAATGCGAGGGAATTCATATTAATGGGAGCCTAAGAGTAATCACGGTAGGCTCTTGGTATTAAGATGAGGAGTATTAATTTTCCAGAACATGAAAGCATAAATGACACCTACATCTCTATGCAAAGCCAATGCAAATCAATTGCCTACATGTAATTTAATTCATGATGCTTGGTATATCAACATGGAGACAGAACTCTGTGCAGTCAACAAGACAAACAGGTAAACTGTATTTCCAAGGCTACTGACATAATTTAGTGATTTTTTTTTTGATTTTTTTTTTTTGGTATGCAGGAAAGTATTAGTTTTCTTAATGAGTGCAAAAATAGAACACAAAGCATATGCAAAGTGATAATATAATGGTTGGACAATAGAGGTTAAGAGAAATGGGATAATGAATTAAATTAAAATGAAGGGAATAAAACCATTTAATGTGATGTTTTAACCTTACTAATATCTGTACTGTAGAGTTAAGTAAGTTCCCACTTACAATTTAACAACATTATTTTCATGAATTTCTGATTAGATTCTTTGATTATTTATTTGAAAATAGAAGAAAATAACTATATATTACTTCATAATCACTACCAGTGTGCTATCCTGTGAAACGGGACTCTGTAATATGCCAGAGCAGATTTCTCAATGCACTATATCTCAACAGGCACCAAATCAAGTCTGCAAAGCATCTGATTAAACGAATATTCTTTGGTTTTGCTTTTGCTTTCCTAAATAACCCTCTACCTCTACAAGTTCATTATCGAATTAGAATAAAATCCAATCACTTCTTGCATAGCTATGTTGACACAGCATCATCAAAGGAAATAAAATGCACCTTAGTTACTGAGGTGACTGGTACAACTGAGAATCCACACTGGACTAAGACAAAAGCTGCCAGTTTTTTGTGGTAATCCTTCTGCTTAGGAGTGTCTGCTGAGAGTAAGCGGGCAGGCAAGAGTAGGATGTAACATAATTTATTCAGAAAGAACACTGAGGGGCACAAGTGCTGGAAAAAGGGTTCAAGCATAGCTCTCCTGCCTACTTTTCCATTGAGTTAAAGTGTACCCATGAATATTAAATATTTATTCCTTTCTTTATACTCCTGCCTGTTCCTCCCTCTCATTTATTTGCTTAATTTCTTTATAAACATTAAGAATTTACTTTTACTGCATAAATAAATCAAAACACGAGGAACCTTAAAACAGACAAAAGGCTTTGGGAGTTTTGCTACTGGCAAAAGGCGAAATTGCTGCTCATGGATGTAATGAGTCAACAACCAACGCATACATCTGGCAGAATTCCTGTACTTTAGAATCACGGGATATATGACCTCATTTTAGTGTATACAGCTTTTTCTAACAAAGTTGATTCTGCAGGTTTTTGGTGTTTTTTTTTTTGCAGTTACTTATAATTTCTTCCATCTCCACGTCTCACTCAAAGCTATTATGAGTTCATCAATAATATCCAGCAGGACATCTTCCCACCTCTTTCATCAAAGTCAGTGAAGTTTTCAAGTATACTAGGCTGTAAAACACACAGACATAATAAGACAAACTACTTTCTGGGCATAATCCAATTCAAACTATGAAGTAAATTCATATGAGTAAGCTCTGTTCAGTGTATTTTACTCTGTGGGTAGGTAGTAAAATGTTCTTCCATCCCGGAAGACTTTATTTTATAATTCTTTCATCTGGGGTTCCAGGAAATGTTAAGATGTTAACTATCTGACAGAGTTCAAATCAGTGCCAAGCAGTTTATTACAGCACAGGTTTTATTCCCCGATTCCAGGGGACATGGACTTCTGATGAAAAAGGTGGAATAATTCTTGCCTCCGTGTGTAAAATCAAGATCAATTTAGTAACCCACTCCTCTATTACCGCATGTGCAAAGAAATAATTTAGACTCCTAGTTAATTTGAGTATTGAACTGAAATTCTGCAGCTGCTTTCTGCCAGTCCTGAAAACAGAAATTAATTTCAATGACCAAGTCGAATGGAGTGCTGCTCTGTCAGGTAATTAGTCATCGTCTTTTGCTACTCAGGGTCTATCACTGTGCTAATCCATACATAAACCCCAGTATTCCCCTAGTCACTCACAATCTAAAGAGCTGTTTAAATACTTATTTCTCTCATTCAGTCCTACCCCAGATATCAACTGCAAAATGAGCATTCTTTCATGTTTAGCTTTCTTCTTACTATTTACTGCCAGCAGAATTAATGCAACTGATTTACATTTTCTTTTTTGTGTTTGATCAAGTCTGCTGTTGATTAAGTAGAGCTTAAGGGAAAAAATTATACTCCTGCAGCTTTCCTACTTGACTTGCCCATTTATTAATGAAAGAAGCAAGGATATTGATGGCCCAGAAACTACAAGTGCAGCAATTAAAGGGTATGTCCTTCCAAGCTTCTAATTAAAAAAGAGTTCTTTTGTATTAAAAGATATAGTTTAATGTCGTATTTATATCCAATTCTCACTTCTGCTGTTTTGCTTTTTTTTTTCCTTGTTTATTCTTTTTTAACAGAACTCTACTGGGAAAACTTAGATCAGGCAGAATAAAGAAACTTTCCCTGACTACAATTTCTGGAAGCTTTGTTCCCAAACAATAGTTTTAATGATAAAACAACAAAACCAACCCTTCGCCCTCCGATCCTCCCCCCCCCGGTCATTAAAACAATGGAATATCCATTGACAAATACCATACTCAAGGCAAATCTGGGCTATTTTTCCCTCATGTATATCAGCAGTTTGAGCAACATCAAACTGAAGAAAACTAACGATTTTTTACACCAGCCCTTTTGGACATTTGAAGATAATGAGACTTTTCCCCCTTTCTACTACCTTCTTAGTATTCAAGTTCTACATTCACTTTATACATGTCAAGTTTTTATACGAGCTTATTTCTGCCTCCTACATAGTTTGATCTATGCAATTCCTATATATCACTGCCAGTATTCTACTATTATGCAGAATCGGTCCCTTGCACATTAAGAGTATATCTTAAGCATCGTAACCACAAGTAAGGACACAAACAGGACTCAGCACCAGCCCCACTTCCAACACATCCTGCACAGAACTCAATCTCCACCTGCACACCAGCTATCTCTTCCAGATTTCCTGCACAGCACTCTTCTCTGATTCAGCCACCAGGGCCCCAGAACTCCGTGGGACATAGTACTAAAAATAGGTAAAATCTAAAAGTTAAAATCTAGCACTGTACATGAGCAATGGCAGGTATTGAATAACTGTTCCCTGCACTGACGTTCCAAAGGGAAAAGAAGTAAAACATCCTCCTCTTCCTAGCCTCTGTCCCTGAGAATGGTGAGAACTGCTGTGATCAGATTAGATAGGTAATCTTGTGTATAATCAGATTCCCAACAGGCAGAGATAGCTGTGCTTTTAAGGGTAGTAAACTCTTCTTAAAAGAGATACTGAAGTAAATGTCCAAATTTCCTAAAGCTCCCAGCTGGACAAAGTCTGTTAACAAGAGGGATTCTTCCTTAGGGCAGAACAGACTTAAAGATGTTGCACTCTTCAAAGATTGCATTATCCTGACTGTCCACATTTCTCCTTGAACCATCCTAGATTGAGTCTCACTCTTTGCCTATTAACGTGAAAAAAAAAAACGTGGAGGAGGTGTCCTAAAAGACCTTCTGGGATTGAAATTTCTCAATTGCTTCAACTTTTAAGGGACTTCACAGAAACAGTGACCCTCACAAGTACCACTTGAAAGACACAGAAGCTTTAATGTTTTTCAGTGGAATCGGAAGAGCTCTTATCTCTCCTCTGACCCTTTTTCCCCTCTAGCCTTACACTCCTGGCACCATTGAAAAGTGGGAACCATTAAGTTGGTGTCAAGTGGCTGTGCTATTCATATTCTATTATAGTCAATGACAATTAACAGTGCCATTCAGAAAAGCCAGGTACTGTATTACACAATTGGAAAATTGATCTTATCTGAGGCTCAAAAATCAGCAATGTTAAGTCCTCAATTCACAAAGAAGTAAAGAAAGAAAAGGGGAAGAACTGTCTGACCTCAGTACCGCACAGCAAAAAGCCACGTGCAAGGATTAAAAATAACTCGGAAGCGGCCAAATCTCTGTATGAACTCTGATTTTTCTCATCAAGCAAAATGATGTTAGAAAGAAGTGTACAAATTCAGCCGAATGCTTGATGATCACCTTCAAAGTTGTTATTGCAGACAAAATGCAACATCTTAGCTTAGCTGACACATCAGAAAATGTCTGTGTTTCAATTCCAGGCTCTTTGCAGCACACGCCCACAGGCAAGCACCTCTGCACCTGCAACATAATCTTCATTTCTAGCGTAAGCACTGAACATCTATTTTCATGAATGTTTTTCCTAGAAATGAGCACATGCACATTTTTCATCTAATGAATTACTGAATGGATCTTGAAGGAGAGAATTAACATGCAACTCTCCACTTTGGAAACAGAATGTTTTCCCATGTCAGTGAATCTCAGTATTAACTAAAAACCTATACAACAGTTGATTACAGTTCAGCGTATTTGCTTGAAAATACGGGGAATTTCAGATGCAAAACTCAATTAGTCATCATAACTTCAGCACCCGAGCTAAGATCTTTTAAAGTAAACGATGTACTTGTAGATCCAGGAATGACTCCAGTTCACCATCATTGCCCCATTTCTCACACCTCATCTCAGAGGACCCGGTTCCTCAGCGCCACATACCAGGGGCCAAGGACTTTGGGCAGAATCCAAAACTAAGTCTTTTTGAATCAGAGAACCATTGTGTTACATACAGTCCCCAAATGAGTACTGACTAACTCATGCAACTGAAACATGAGGGGAAAACTCACAGCCTAGAGAAGCATGGCTCAAAATTCATAGTCACTATTTCAATTCAAATGTTGCCCCTGAAGTACCTTGCAATTGGAAAGAAAAAGCTCTTCCATTTCATGTCAGATCCACAGGCTGCCATGTGCATGTTGCCATGCAACTCTGCTTCAGCATGCTGCTTGCCAGACCAGAACATATGAAGCCCCACCTTGGCCTTGGGCCTCTCTCACATCCTGAGTTGCTGTAATCACAAAATCGTAGAATGGTTTGGGTTGAAAGGGACCTTTGATACCATCTAGTTCTAATCCCTCTGCTATAAGGCAGGGACACCTCTCTCTAAACCAGGTTGCTCAAAGCACACATTGCCAGCTCATGTTGAATCTTTTCATCAACCAACACTCCCAAATCCTCCTCAGGGCTGCTCTCACACCATTGTACATCACTGCCTTTTTTTCTCCCTCACTTCACTCTATTTATAATGTAGCTATACAAAATACCGGAGAATAAGGCCTTACACACATTACCCTGGAGCCCTCAGTTTATATCCATTCTAGTAGAAAAAGCAATAGTCCCAAATCCACCTTAGATGCATCTGCAGCAGACTAGCTTGTAGTCTACTGGCTGCTTCACCCAATGCCAAGTTTTCCTGGGAAATCATGAACAGCCTGAGCACAGGAATCACCTTTGTCTGTTCATCATTTTACTTCACAGAATACAATAAAAAATCATCAAATATTTCAGTTCTCCAGGACAAGGTCTCAGATTGTTGCCTTAATGAAAAACATAGAATAGGCACAAAGCCACTATGGCTATACTTAAAAATCAATCAACTCCCTATTGGTCTTATCATTTGTACCAAATATCTGCTTTAAAATGTTCATAGCCTCAAAATAAAAGCTACGGGGCTTATATCTTGGACTTATAACATGGTTCTCTACAACTTTAATATTTGCGAAATAATGCAAAATCTTATATAGGATTCTCTGCTTGGCAATAAGAGTCTATTCTACTCTTTTATTTCTTTTGTTGAGAAGTAGAAGAAAATTCCCAAACTACTCCAGAGCAATGAAAATGACTTTTATTCATGTGGTTACCTTTATGTCCACCATAAGCATTCCACAGTACTAATCCTTTTAGGCTCTGATCCAGCAAAGCACTTTGCTGTGTCTTATTCTTAAAATTACAAGTCTCCCAACTGATTTCAATACAGATATATTAGGGATGAACTTGGAGTACTGTAGCAAAAATAATGTTAAAAATACAGTTTAAAAACAAGCAAAGAAAATGAAAGCCTAAGAAACTTCAATATTTCTCTGTTTTAAAGTCAGGCATTTGAGTACAGTGCAACAGTGGGTTATTTTTGTACATTTAGGCCAATTCGGGTAAGAAGCCTCTTTGTATTAGAGATGCATTGATTTCAGATCCAGGTGCTTTCAATAAGCTTCTTACACCCAAATGTTACAAGGACAGGGACTTAAAAACATCAATTACATAAATAAGTCTGTAAGTATTGATAAATGCCCAAAATTAAATAAACCCACTTCAATCTAAGAGGTTTTGCAGCTGATGTGGTTGTAAAACAATAAGAAAACCATCGTAATTTGCATTTTTATAGCAACATTTATCAATAACACAAATATTTATCACAAACATGAACTCACTACAGACAGATACTGTATGATGGTAGTGCTCTGTTCTGACTTCAGAGAAACCAACCCATGACTGGACACTGGGCTACAATCTTAAATTGGAATAAATAGTCATTGTCTTTGGCCATTTTTTTTTTCCTTTGTTTTTGCCAGTGCAAGAATTTATATAAGCATGCAATGAACCAGATCAGGAAACTAATCTGGCTGAAATATAAACCATCAAAAAGTGCTGACTTCAGTAATGAAGAGGTCCGCTCATGAAAGTAAGAGTCTGAGACTGCTTAAGATAGCATTTGCCCCAAATAAATGTACATCAAATCATATACCCCAGTGCTCAGAGCAGCAGCCAGAAGCAGAACCACACATTTTGCCAATTTATTCACATGAGCAATGGGGCTATACTAGGATAAGAGTCACCATGTGGATGGGAGACATTTATTGAGTGGTTTCACAGCACAGCTTCTGATTGCTGTGGAGGGACAACAACATTTAATTTGTCAAGGATGGCTAAGTACCCTAAGTAAGAGGACTCCACATGTAAGCATCTTCCACTGACTTCCTGATGGCTTCTCCAGCCTTATCAGACTGCCTCCCCAGTTGGCTCTCAACTATACTGTTAAGCTTGTGCTCTACCACCATTTAAAGCAGTACACACAAGAGAGCCTGAATGCATTAGGTAAATGAATTCCTGTGGACACTGTGAAGGGAATAATGCTCTCCTATTTGGTTTATCCAGCACTGCAATTAATGTGGGTGCTTGGTTGTGGTTTTTTTTTTTTTTAGCAAAGGTGCTGCAGTAACCCAGATGATAGTCATATTACACTTATAAAAGACAACTTTAAGAAAGATCCTACTGCAATAAAAGTGAGGATTTTTTTTCCCTTGGCATCTCGGCTTGCCATAGAAATGAGTGAGTTGCTGAATTTCTGCCAAGTATAGATGGTTCAGCATGCTATTAGATTAGTCTGTTTATACAGAAACAGCCAAAAATAGGAAACACACAGAAGCTATTAAAGATATTGTCCTGCGAGGGAAATATTTGAATGGTTTTGTTACTGCAACTGGGAAATAAGATATGAGTCAGTATTAATGTGATAAAGAAGTTAATGTGCTCTAAAGCAAACAGTTAGTTTCTTGAGCTTGTTTCTGAGCTGACAATAAAATAAATGTACAGACAATTATGTAGGGTTGGATGAGCCTGCAAGTATGTGTATCCAGCTTAAGGCTCAGCACTGCCAGGGGGTTAGAATTGAAACTCTGTTATCAAGTAATGATATGCTAACCCCAGGTAGTCTTCAAAGAAAATGGATGATTCAAAAAGCCATGCATCACTGAGCTGGTGGAAGAATGGTCAATAGTGTTTAAGCTGTCTGAACTGGTCAAAGAGAATTTCTTAGAGAAGTTCCTTTGCCTTGCTCATTTTACAATGCATTTCCTAATCTTTTTTTTTTATTTTTTTTTTAAACTTTTGACAAGCTCTAAAAAAAAAAACAACAAACCTTGGGGTTTTTGTTAGTTTGTTCATTTTAATCAGGACAGCGGCGTTATTTCACTGTACGTTTTATTGGCTTTCAGAAGAGCCAGCACAGAGAAAGTTGCCTGCCCTGTATGTGACATGCTCAGCATTCACTTCTGAACAGTCATAGGCAGTTCTGATGATCTGACCTCCTTCTCCCTCCCCATGCTACATATAGTAAACCTAAATTAATTCTTAAATTGTCTTGACTCCCTAAAACTTCTAACATAGAGTAAACAAATAAAAAGGCTATTATCAGTGTATAGTTTGTTTTTTTTTCCTGCAGAAATCCGATTCTACAAACCCAAAGACCATATATAGCATTCAAGAGTCAACACATTTGACCAGTGAACAAGAACAAGCCCAATGCTAAATGATTCTCCCACTGAGAAATGCCCCTCTGCAAGTGTCTTCTTTTTTATGGTGAGAGTGCCCTGAGCCAAGCATCTTCCCTGACCTTAGCTCACTCATTAGGACATGAGAAGAAGAGCAGTGTCTTAAAGTGCACAAGGAAACTTACACTAGTCAATGCAGGGTAAAATTTCCCTAGCACAGAGGCATTTGATTAGCAGGAGCCTCCTGAACTCTACACCAGTGGTTCATTCCCAGAGGGATTTGAAAACAGGCCTCAAGTCATTCTGGGATATGGTAACTGCCCTTGTAATGTACATACAAAAATTACGCACAACATTTGGAATAGGAAGCAGCTTCAGAAATTCTCTCAAGATGCCACAATTAAACACATTTACGTTGCAGAAACAAAAAGTTGCAAGTGATATAAAAATGTTTACAGCAAAACTTGAGAACTCTGAAACAATTAGTAGCCAGATCATGCAGCCAAGCTTTTCCTTGGAACACCTACTAGAAACCAGGTCAAGCTGTTAAGTCAACAAGCCTAGAGACTCCTAGTCATCTTGAGGCCCTAGTGGAAATTTATCTCTGCGATAAGAATATCTTTCCATTCAGCTCAACAGAAACCAGGCTTGTTTATTATTTTTGAACTGAATTCTTTACTCCAGGCAATAGAAAGTATGACTTATGTGTCCCCAGACACCAGCCAGAAAAAGACAGTATTGTCATCCCCAATTTTTACAGGGGACCCTCTAAAATTGAGAGAATACGCTGTATTTTCCTTTGTTACTCTGTGTTTTCTTTTTGAACATGTAGTCTATTTCTAGAATGGAAATCTCCTTAGCTTGAGAATTCATTTGCAACACCTTTTCAGTATTTGTGGCAACGCAATAGGAACCAGAACAGTTCAGAGCACATATTGCTATTCCATACATATTGCTACACGTTGAAAGCATATCTTACTATTTTTGTAGATAGAACACTGGAGCGTTCTCAATTCATTACTTGTTTGTGACTGTGCAGTAAGCACCTGTAGTTTTAAAGTGGCATAAGCTAACAGAAGAGACACAGCAGTTACTCCAAAATGAAAGAACAGACACAGGAAACATAATGCGCCTTAAAGATGCACAGGAGGTTTAAAAATAGAGAACTTCCTTTTTCTGTAAAGGGACAACATAACACAAAAAACAACCACTAATATATTTATGCTTGCAGCTTGCAGGGGGAAGAAAAAGGAGCTCAGTAAGTTTTTCTGGCCACACGTCTCAAGCCGAACAGATGCCTTTTAAACAAAAGCACCTCTGCTGCTCCGTTTCATTTTCAAGCTGCACCGTCTGAACAAGACAATGGAAAAGTTTAATCTCTAAAACATGAATGCTGAAAACAAATGCATTAAAAAATACCAAGCCAAAGCTATGTTGGTGACACAAATGTGAAAAATGGAATTGAAATAAACTGTGCCAGAAATCTATTTCTAAAAATATGTCTTTACAGTAGTGATATTTATAAATTTGACATACTCTAAAATTTAGCTCACTAAAGATTATTTCTATGCAAATATGCATTTCTCAAACCCCATAAGCGTGCGAAAAATCCAAAACACATTTCTTGAAAATCAATTTCTGTGCAGTACAAATGTATCAAGTTAGAGGCAGCGTGCTGATAAATATTAAACAGGTCTACATTGTGCAAAATGAAAACTTATAACAGGACACAGTAGTACAGTGCAGCATGTAGAGGTTCAGAGAGAACATGAAACAGCCCCACGGTTTCAAAAGGACTCTGTGGTCTGACATTAGTCATTTTGGTTCTGATAAAGGATGTTGTAGAAGGTGCTGCCCACATTATGCAAATCACTAACCACTTAATTTCCTTCCCAAGTGGTAAAGCTCAAGCGTTTTCCCTGAACATACAGTGCTCACTTTCTTGTAACTCTGAGGTTTCTTTTCAATAGCCTGCGAATGCCAGCAAGTAAGAAGATAGCAGTAAGAAACTAAGAGGTTACTCAATGATTCCAAAGGTTATAGGAGTGCTTTTCAGATACAGATCTGAACATAAATTCTAGACATCCACAAAGCATTTTTACTTCTAATACTACCCCATTAGCTGCTTCAATTTCAAAATGCTCGGATAAGTCTCTCTCTATCTTTCTCTCCCTCTCCTGCCTCCTCATATTCCAATAATTAAATATAGTTCACTCCTGGGCCATTTCTAGTCCGAGCGTCTCTTAAAAAGAGATTTTACTCTTAGAAAAGCGATATATTAAAAATTATGTGGTATTTTTACAGCTTATTCCATGCCGGAAAATATATCGGGTAGGAAATATTTTGATGTACAAACATAATCCAGTTTAATGATTTCTACAAAAGTCTAGTTTTTCCTTTAAAATGTAATATTTACAGCTACAAATGTATATTTCAAGAAAATCTAAATAAATCATAAAATAAATAATATATAGCCAGTGCTGCATGAGTTTTCTTACCAGTAAACAAAACTAAAAATATTTCTGCATTGATTAAAATGCAGCAATACACTCTTCAGAAATGAAAAAGCACTACGAGAACCAGCAAGCCATGCTCTCCAAACCTTTGCCTATAATTACTGACAACCAGCACACCCCGTTCCTAAGTACATTCTTATTACCTATAACTAGAATACCCCTAATTTAACCAGTGCATGAGTCATAATGAAGGAAATTTACTGATTTTTTTTTTTTCCCCAGCAGTTTCCTTGATACTGACAGCATGTATGGATGCACCATTAATCGCAATGTACCGCACCATGATGTCTAAAAAATAAAGAGGCTCACTTAATGAAACGATTCTATATTG